>JAYESA010000004.1:280420189-280567689 GCA_036927795.1 Iris macrosiphon | reverse complement strand
TAGGGTCGACCACACTCACATAAGGGTTTACACAAAGCCAAAAGACCAAAATGCCCTCCCCTAACTTGGGTTTTGAGTTCGTGGTTCCAAAAGCACTCAAACTAACTCTCAATCTCTCCAACTAGCCTATTAAAAATATAATAAATATTCTAAATCCAAAAATAAGTCTCACAATGGTGTGGGTTGGGTCGGACATGGGTCCACTAGGGTCTGACATGGGTCTAGGCTAGCCAAAAACCTAAAACAATCAATAAAAAAATACAATCACTAATTAAATATAAATACAATTAATTATAAATAATACACAATTAACCAAATTAAAATAAAAAAATATCCTGCTCTGGGAATGGGGTGGTGACAAGCCTATCCTCCTTAGAAAATTTTGTCCTCGAAATTTAAAGTCAATCGCACTCCCTCTAGGTTAAACCCCCAACAATCACAGTCAAGAAATTTTACCTAAACAACATACAAGATTATGGTCCTACTGGTCATGTTATCACAGTCTCAATCAGGATTACTACACTATCTACCACAGCACAATAGAAAAGTCTAACAAGTACTAATGAAGCACACCACAAGGAATGAAAAGGACAGGAAGAAGAACAAAGAGACAGACCTGCTAACCCGACACCCGTAGCATCGGCCTCCTCGACCGTCAACGCATAAGCCCTGCCCTGCTAGGGTATATCCCTCTACTGGTGCGGGGCATGATGCTGTGCCACAGATGGCCTAGCTCCAACTTTTTGATCCTGTGATCCACCCAATGGAGGTGCAGTAGGGCAATCTCGCATCTGGTGAGCAGCGGATACATAGAACAAATACACCTTCAGCCCTCTCCTATAAACATCCCAAGTGTGTCCTGCTTTCCTACAGTAGGCACAAGTGGGCACCCTCTGATCCTGACCCTGCTGTGCTACCTCCTGCACATAGGGACGCTTAGCTGGTCCCGCACTACCACTCGCACTACTTGAATCATCCCTGCCTCTCTTGGACTTGAGCTCCAAGTCATCCTCTGCTCTCTGAGCGTCTCCTACTATCTGCTCAAAAGTCGCCTCGCGGTCGCTCCTAGTCAAAGACTTGACCGCCATGACCAAGCCCTTGCGAAACTTTCTCGCCTTTGTTGCCTCACTCAAGCCCTCCACAAATCTGCCCAGACGGCAGAACTCCGCTGCGTACTCGTCTACTAGCATGCTCCCCTGGACGAGTGCCTCGAACTGGCTCTCCAAAGCACTGAGCGCCACATATGGGAAAAACTTATCCTTAAAAAGCCTCTTGAAAGCCTCCCATGTAAGCCCTGGTGCCGCGATCCTCGTATCTATGTGATACTACGTCAAAGCGAGGTCGAATATCTGACTACCCGCTGCCTCTATCTGCATGCTGTCTGGAATCTGTGCCAGCCAGAAAATCCCCTCGATCTGCTCTATCCAATCATCCGCATACAGGATCCCTTCTGTACCCCGGAACTCCTTGGGTCGCATCCTCTGGAAGTCAATAATGCTGCCCGGCCTCGGACGCTGAATCTGATCTGCCTGTGGCTGAATCGGTGCCACTCTGTCCACTGCCGTCATGGCCACCTGGTGGACGTTCTCAATGCCCAGCCTCATCACATCCACCTGACGGTGCTGCACGTCCATCATCTCCCTGAAGAACATAAACAACTGCGCGGCGTCTACTGGTGCAGAAAGTGGTGGAGGAACCACCGAAATGACTGGGGTAGTCCTCGGATCGATAAGTGGAGGAGGATCCCCGAGAGAAGCAGATGCTCCCTCAATCGCAGGAGTGGCGAGTGGAGCGGTAGCAGCTGCCTGAATACGAGCTGGACGAGAGGTAGCAGACCTCTCGGTGGCAACTGCTGGAACGGTACGATGGGATCGTGTCTTCGGAGGCATCTTGAACACAGATCAAAAGAAGTCAATACGGTGCAAGATACGATATCATCAAAAAAGGACAGTAATATTTTAAAAGAAGCAATTTCAGAATAATTAGATTGGAGTCGTGATTGAGTACACTCTTATCCTAAATCCTAGATCCTATAGCAGGCTCGCAGCAGTACAACTAAATTATTATACCACCACAACATCGCACTAATTGCGAATCGAGACCTGCAAGGGGCCGCCCCCAAAAACGTGTCACGACCCGCACCCAGAAAATCGGGCATGAGTCGTGGGTACGTCCAGCCTACGCCGCAGCATCGGCGGTAGAACGCTGTCTAGGTCTACTATCTAGATAACAATCTCACGCAATCAATATATAAACCTGTCAAGATCTCAACTCCAAACGGAGGAGCAATATCATAATGATAATCACAATGTACTCAATCACGAATCTAAGCACGATAAGATAACAAAAAAGACTAACAGCTACCAAGTCTAAACAACTGTAACTAAAAACAACCAAAACATCAATAATAATAATACAACATCCAAAATCATATACAATACAAGGTCTCAAATCCAAAACCGGAGATAAATCCGGTACCAAAACAATAACAAGGTCCTAGTGATCCCGGCTACCAACCCAAAAATTACTCCTAAACTAGAGGGTCCTTGTCTGCACCATTGATAGGCTCAGGTCCATAAAACGTTGGACACCACTCCTCCGGATACTCTAAAAAAAATATGTCCAGTCAGGACTAGAGCAAGTACACCTCTAACAGTAGTTCCAGTTAAATGATAAAAACTATAAAACAGTTGTAGCAAGTAGCAAAGTGAAGAAAATAAAGTATGAACAAGAAATATACATATCACTGGTGCATAAAGGTAAAGATACATGAATATCAGAGCAAGATAGTAACAACTGCAAGATACAAGAAATCTAAACTAAGAGTAAGTCTGTGCACAAGAATGTGTAGTGAGTCCAGCATGAAATACATGTAAAGAGTCAAGTCCAGAAACTATAAGTAAGACCAGCAAAAAATGCAAGAGAGTCCAGACTATAAAGAATGAACTCGTGTCTTTGAAATATCTATTTCGACATGTAAACGGCTAGGGGTAAGTATGGCTCACCGCGCACTGGGTGCGCGGCTGCTATCATTCCAGATTAGACCAGAGAGGGTGATTCCTGATTATTCCAGATGGGAATATTTACATGTCTACTCGAGTATTTCTCCGCCCCGACTAGTACAAGTGAATCCAAGACCCGACACGTAAATCAAGTATGAGTCCAGCCTGAAACATGAGTGATGCATGTAATGATGCCTGTAGGTGATGCCAGTAGTGATTCCAGAATAGAGGCCAAAAATATGAAATATACGTATCGCAAGTAAATGAATCCAGAAATACCAGTCCGTGTTCCGTGTTGTGCCAGAAAAATTAGATGATACTATACTAGAAGCTGAATCATAATAATCATCAGATAATAAAAACTATCAGAGAATGTACTCGCCTGACGTCCTGAGCAACTGACGATCCGAACTGGTATCGCAAGGACCTATTACGAAAAGCAAGGTTAAACAAGTTTCTAATGAGTTAAACAGATATAAAATAACTAAAAATAGGCTTCTAGGGTCGTTCTAGGTCAAACGGGTCAAACCGATAAAATCTGGGTCAAAAAGTCAACTCTTGGTCAAAAAAGTCAACTCTATGTCAAATCTAGGTCAAAAGTTGACTTTGGCGGTCAACCAAGTCAACTACGGTCAACTCTAGGTTAAACTAGGGTGCCCCTGAAATTCTAGGTCAAAACTAGGTCATTAAGCTAATAAACTCTCAAACTCGCCTCCTCGAGATACCGAGATACCCTCGGTATCCGATACCTCGACCTAGGCTACGCACCCCGCCTATACCCGCTAAAATCTATGCTAGCACGCGTAAATATATACACATATACATAAAAACCTATCTCTAAACTCAAACCTAGGCAATTGCTCAAAAAACTCGCTCGAAACTCAATACCTTGGATATCTCAAGGTATTGAGATACCTTGATATCTCAAGTTATTGAGATATCCTCCAATACCCCTCTAACTACCCCTCTAGTTAGCTATTTATAAATATAGATATATACCTAGCTATATATATAGACTAATATATATATACAACACACACATATGTATATACCTAGATATCTATTTATATATATATCCACAAACACAAATATATAACCCTTACCCGATACATACATATACATATATATTTACCTAGCTATAACTATGCATATATCTAGCTATATGTATATATATCTATACATATAGATATATAAATATCTAACTACCTATCTATCTATCTATCTATCTATCTATTTATGTATGTACCTATCTAACTATCTAATATCTAGCTATCTATCAATCAATCTATCTATCTATTTAATATCTATCTATCTATCTATCAATCTATCTATCTAACTATCTAATATCTATCTATCTATTTATCTAGCTATCTATGTATTCATCTAGCTATCTAGATATCTATCTATCTATCCATCTATCTATCAATCTATTCATCTAACCATCCATCCATCTATCTATTCATCAAATTATCTATCTATCTATCTATCCATATATCAATATATCTATTTATCTATCAATACCCTTGCTACCCGCCTCACCTAGCTAATGTAATGCGCTGCGCTGCTGCTGCTGGCAATGCTGCTGCTGCTGCTGTGTAGTGCGCTGCAGCGCACTCCGCTGAGGCACGGGCTGCTGCCTCACTGCACAACCCACACACAGACACGACCGCACACACAAACACACATACACAGACACACACACACACACACAAATATATATATATATATATATACACACACACACACACACTAATACATATATACTTACACACACATATACACTCACATTCACACATAAAAACACACACACATGCATATATATTTATATAAACACTATATATATATATATATATATATATATACACACATATCTATATATATATACACACATATCTATATATATATAAACACACAAATCTATATATATATATATATATATATATATATATATATATATATATGTATATATATATATATATATATATATATATATTTATATATATATATATACACACACACACAAACACTCACTCTCACACACGCTCACAAACACACTCTCACACACCCTCACACACACATTCTCACATACGCTCACAAACACACACTCACTCTCACACACCCTCACACACACACACACTCACACACGCTCACAAACACACACTCACTCTCACACACCCTCACACACACACTCTCACACACGCTCACAAACACACACTCACTCTCACACACACACTCTCACACATGCTCACAAACACACACTCACTCTCACACACCCTCACACACACTCTCTCATACACGCTCACAAACACACAACCACACACACAAATATATATATATATATATATATATATATATATATATATACACACACACACTAGCACACTAACACAACTCACAAACAACGCACACAACACTCCACCAACACGCGCACAACCACCCCTACATGCACAAACACACATATATATATAAAATATAACCCGAGAACTCTAGCACACACTCCCTGAAGCTAATCCAACGTGCGCACAAGCCAGAAACTAGGAAACTAAGTCGAAATGGCCGTTCGATTATTTCGACGAACACGTGGTGTGCGGTTCGAAAAATCTTCTGAAACGCACACCAAACCAACTCAGAATTGGCCCAAAATTTACCCACAGATTTAAACGATATCTAGATCCTAGAAAAAAAATACTAACTCGTCGATTCTAGGTCCGTGGCGGAAACGCACACGCACTTAGAATCGACGACGACGAAAATCCCAAAAACGCCCGAAACGCCCATTTCTCCGCAACACGACTTCACGTGTCCGAACGGAGATATGTGCTAACCCTCAAGACATCCGACAATGTCTACCTAGGTCCGTCTAACCTAGGGTATCATCCAAAATTGGGCCAATCTCGGATTTCACCCGAAATTGACACAAAACCTAGTGTTAAAGTCTCCAAACACAACCAAACTAGTTCCAACTTCCTCCCACGGGTAGCCCTAAGATCTAAGAATATTCTAAAATACTAATTCTACTATATAAGAGTAATTACAAGAGAGAAAATTAGGGTTTACCTCTTGGGAGTTGGAATCCCAAGGCCAAAGTCTCCAATCCACTTGAAATTACCTCCCTCAAGCTCCAAGCCTCCAAATCTAGCCTCCACACTAAGTCTAGGCTCTAAACACCTAGGTTGGGGAAAACTGTAGGGTTAGGGTTCATATCCATGGAGAATAGAAGAAGAAGGAGGAGAAAAGACTTACTTGGTAGTGGGAAGGAGAAGGGAAGAAGAAGGAAAGAGTGGAGAAGAAGAAGAAGAAGAAGAAGAAGAAGAAGAAGAAGTGAAGAAGTGGGGAGAGGCTCTTGCTGGTCGGGTCTGGGAATGAGGAGGAATAGGGTTGGCCACACTCACATAAGGGTTTACACAAAGCCAAAAGACCAAAATTCCCTCCCCTAACTTGGGTTTTGGGTTCGGGATTCCAAAAGCACTCAAACTAACTCCCAATCTCTCCAACTAGCCTATTAAAAATATAATAAATATTCTAAATCTAAAAATAAGTCTCACAAGGGTGTGGGTTGGGTCGGACATGGGTCCACTAGGGTCTGACATGGGTCCAGGCTAGCCAAAACCCTAAAATAATCAATAAAAAATAATACAATCACTAATTAAATATAAATACAATTAATTATAAATAATACACAATTAACCAAATTAAAATAAAAAAATATCCGGCTCTGGGAATGGGGTGGTGACACTATGCATCCCCAATGACTCAAAATTTTGAAAGGCGATCCTTGCGGAAGCTCACTATGCAGCCTATACGGTCCATCCCGGGAGTACGAAGATGTAGAGAGATCTTCGCACTATTTTCTGGTGGCAAGGCATGAAGAAGGATGTGGCGCTCTTCGTGTCGCAATGCATAACCTGTCAGAGGGTGAAAGCAGAACTTAAGAGACCGGGCAATGAAATACAGAATCTTGCTATCCCAGAATGGAAGTAAGAGCACATAAGCATGGACTTCATCGTTGTCATGCCAAGGATACAACGGAGGAACGACGCAATCTGGGTCATCGTCGACCGGTTAACCAAGTCAGCGCACTTCATTGCCATTAAAGCTACTTGGAGCATCGATCGACTTGCCCAGACCTACCTTGATGGGATAGTTCGGCTGTACGGAGTACCAACTTCTATAGTGTCTGATCGGGACGGACGATTCCTATCATGTTTCTGTGAAAGCCTTCAGTCGTTGATGGAGACCAAGTTGAAGTTCAGCTCAGCCTACCATCCTCAAACCGATGGCCAAACAAAGCGGGTGAATCATGTACTAGAAGGCATGATGCGTCTCTGCGTTATCGATTCGAAGTCAAGTTGGGACGTCCATCTACCATTGGCCGAATTTGCATATAACAACAGTTATCTGTCCAGCATCCAAATGGCTCCGTACGAGGCTCTGTATGGACGGAAGTGTAGGTCATCGATCTACTGGGATAAAGTTGGGAAATGCCAAATTCTTGGGCCAAAACTAGTTGAACAAACAGTCCAAAAGGTTCGGTTAATTCGAGAGCGACTAAAAGTAGCACAAAGCCAGCAGAAAAGCTATGCTGATATTCGTCATCGACCCCTTTAGTTCTTTAAAGGTGATCATGTGTTTTAAAGGTCTTGTCCATGCGAGGAGTTATGAGATTCAGGGTAAAAAAAAAGTTAAGTCCGAGATTCGTTGGCCCGTTCGAAGTTCTCAAATGAGTCACTTCGATTGCTTATCAAATTGCATTGCCACCACTCCTGTCAGAAGTGCATGATATTTTTTACGTGTCAGCTTAAAAAGTATGTGCATCAACCGAACCACATGGTAGTTTTGATCAACTGGATCTGCAGGCAGACTTGTTGTACGCCGAAGAACCCGTTCAGATCTTAGATCGTAAAGAGAAGCAGTTACAGAATCGGGCAGTCTTGCTAGTGCGTGTCCTTTGGCGGAACCACTCGGTCGAGAAGTCAACCTGGAAACTCAAATCAAACATAAAGGAAAAGTTTTCCTCATTATTCCTTAGGGGTAGATTATATTCCTAAGTTTTGAGGACAAAATTTTTTGTTAGTTGGTTAACATGTAGCGCCACGTTCACCCTATTCGGGGAGC
Source organism: Iris macrosiphon (assembly GCA_036927795.1). Lineage (NCBI taxonomy): Eukaryota > Viridiplantae > Streptophyta > Magnoliopsida > Asparagales > Iridaceae > Iris > Iris macrosiphon. The sequence goes on along the minus strand of JAYESA010000004.1, from coordinate 280,559,572 downwards.
TTGACTAAGAAATACTTGGTATCGTTCAATCGGAACAGATTGAATCAAGAACATTTTCTCATTATGGATTGGTTTTTTCAGAATCAAGTCCCACATTCAACGGATCGTGCCTCAAGGAAGGACTCGACGGCAGAGTCGAGAGGGGCTTTTTCGTTGCTCTGGTTTCTTTGCCCATTTTCGAATGCCGCTTGGTTGCTTTTTTGTTGGTATTATGATTTGCGTTTTTTTTGAAAGGTTTTGATAGATTTTATTGTCTTTATTCTTTGGATTTTGTATTTCGTATTGAACCCTTGGAGATCAAAGCAAGAGATATTGATCATCTGTTGGTGCGTGCAGGTGATCGAGTAGGCGACGCAAGCGGAGTCTTGAAGATCTCCCTTGTTCTCTTTCCCAATTTACCAACTTGTGAACGTCTTTACTTCGATTAGGGCCCTTCTTCCAAGTCTTCATTCCTAATAAATTGATTCATTTGTGCATTCCATTCAACGATACCAAAAGAATAAAATTGAGTCAGAATAAAGAAGAAGTAGACTTGAAACACTTATAATGCTTGTCACATAGATTTCTCAACGATCACATTAATGCATGCATGTTCGTTATATATATAGCTATTTTCTGTTCAGTTGTACTTATAACTTATTCATTTATAACTGCTCAATGGATAGTACATAACTTGTGAATTGATCATATCAACTAATAGACTATGCCATATGTTAACTTAATGTTCAGATCGTTAATGGTCACGGATAACTTGTGCATAAGATTTTTGGTTCCTGCGAACGGTCGCCGGGGTACCGGGGCTGATTCGTCTCGGACGGAACATCAGTTAGTCGTGCTAGCAACTTAGCATGGGTAAGGCAGAAGTTTGTAGCGGGGCTCGCTACCTGCGCTGCAAGCATCATCGTCTACCTAGACTATGGTCCATGACGGCTAGTCAAGACAGTGATCTTTATGTATATTTAAACTGTGTAGACTAACTATGTCTTCGTGGCATGGTAAGTTTTGTACAAGTGGTTCAGATGGTACAGGTAAAGTCACCGAACGGTGATGTATTTTGTTAGGTCATTCCATTATATCGTATATAAAGAATTGAACTAAGGCAAGATAGAAAGATCATATAATAATAATGTTGCATGCTCACATGAATACGATATCGATTTGGTATGTTGGGTTAGCTCACCCTCACTGGTACTTTTCGAAGTACTGACCCTCGTTGCAGCAGGTTCCCCGAGCCGAGGCGACGCGGCGAGGAGCTGAAGCTTTTTCCAACCCTTTCCTGATTGAGCGCGTTCGCATTGTGACCTTTGGAGTTAAGCACATAATCAAGAAAGGATCTCGCACTTTCCTTTTCGAAGCTCCTAGGCGATGGTGCTAACTCGCACCCAAGATGTTTTATGCTTTTGAAATATTAGTAAGAGATATAATGTATGGATCGGCTATCTCATTTTGCGTCCAAGTTGTAAGTCCGTGCAGCGTCTTTATTACTTTTGGGTCAAGGGTCTGTAACCAGATGTTCATTATCAATAAAAGAGAACTTTTTTATATCTCACTGTGCGATATCTTATTTGCGTACTCTGTTGCAAGTGTTCTAATGTATATCATTATGCCTAGGCCTTGTGCATGCGCACCTTATGCGTGCACGACATCACGTCCGGGGGAGGATTATCAATTTAGCAAAAATCGGGGCATGATAACTTGCATGGAGTCCAGTTGAGAAGCCATGGGGTCCACACCCTCTCATCAGACTGGATTGGAAGATTGTTGGGGTCCAGTCTGGATTTGGTAAATTTTGGAGCCCAAATATAGTCAAATATTTGATTTGATAAATATTTGATTTGATATAATTTAAAATTCTACATTAAATATAAGATTTGATTAGATTTCAAATTTGTATCAAATATTTAATTTGACCTTATTTGGACGTCCACAATTGGTGTTGGATTATTTTAGGTGGAATAAGATTCTTATTTTAAGATTTTCTATTTAGGAAATCCTATTATGATCTAAAATAGGATTTTTTATCCTATAAATATAGGAGGAGGATGGAAGCACAAAATATAGCACAAGTTGGAGATTCGGGATGCTCGTCCACAGAAAATCTATGAGAAAGTTCGTACTTTACTCTTAGGCTTTCGCTATCCAAGACAAAAGGAAAGAAAGCGATCTGATCGAGGATTCGTCTCCTTCGCTCAGGAAGATTGCTATGGGTTGGTGAGTGATTTCAATTGTAATCTCTTTCTTTTCTTCTTGTATGTGGTGAGGGGTTGAATCTATTAGGACAAATGGTTCAACATTGATTTTATCAATCTTATAATTTCACCTGAGTTATAAAGATTAAAATTTGTCCAGGTGACGTATTCACCGCCATATACTTGTCTTTATCTGTGTTTGGTGTTCGTTATACAAGAGTTGGTTATCTTAGGTGGGTTGGCCTAAAATTTCTGCTGCGGGCACTCACAGACACAGTGTCGAAACACTATCAGGACGTGTCTGATTCCCAACACTGATTTGAGACAATGATGTAATGTTAACCTAGAATGTCCACAAAGAATGTTGGTTAAGACTATTGTGCAATTTTGACACCCGGACAGATTCAATATGTAATTTATATAACTAAAATTAATCGGTTTGGTCAATTAATTGAGCTATAGGTTGATTGGTTAATTAATTTATATGCATAGGACTATATAAAGGTCCACCGTCCATGGAGTGGCCACATTTTAACTATGAGCAAATCAATTAAATTTTAACATACAAAATTCAAATCACTATTTTTGTTAGTCCCAATAAATGCCTTAGGTTAAAAAAAAATTCAGAATCTAACTATCCAAGCTCCCAAATTCCTTTGTTTTTCTTAACATATATATTATGAACATATATTTTAGGGCTAATTAGTGTTTAGACTCTGAATTTTATACCAGTTTAGAGTTTAAATCATAACATGTTCAATTGAAATATTTACATCCTGAATTTTTTTTTTGTATTTTTTTTTTATTATGTCCTCGCTCTTATGCATGGCAATGAATCTTTCTATATAGACTAGTGAGGATATAATGGAAAACAAAAAAATTTGGTAAGGATATATTGGAAAACAAAAAACCAACAAAAAAATTGGAGTCTAAACTTTTTAATTGAACATGTTTGAAACTTAAACTTCTAACAATGTATAAAATTCAGGATCTAAACTCTAATTAGTCCAATATAAAAAAAATATCGTTGATGGAGTCCAAAATCTTTAACAAGGGATGTACATCAGTAGCATATGTCTTGTTAAGAGCATCCACAGTGGGAGTAGTTTCAAGTGCTATATTTTGACTTTTGTCAAATTTTATAGCACTTGAGGGCTACAATGGACTCTTGTCCACACTTGAAAAATGGTAGAAAGCCAAGAGACACTCCAAATTTGGAGAGTCCCGTAGGTGGTCTATATTAATCGATGGGCCCACCAAAATAACCTGTCATTTATTTTCCTCCCCTCTCGCTCTCTCTCTCTCTCTCTCTCTCTCTCTCTCTCTCTCTTCTCTTCTATTTTTTTTACAGAGAAAATTTTCCAGACCATTTTTTCTTCTTCTTCTTCTTCTTCTTCTTCTTCCTTCTTCCTTCTTCTTCTTCTTCTCCACATATTTAGTTTGTGGATTTTTTTATCTCATTTTGTTTGATTTGTTTAACGAAAAAGAGAAAAATTATCCATACAAAATTTCAAGAAATGAGATAAAAAAATGAGAGAGAAAAAATTACCAGACATCTTTGTCGTCAGTATTGGTTAATGGTTCTGAAGGAAAATGAGGGAAAGCTTTAATAGTTATGAAGGAAATAAAAATGAGAAAAAATATGGGGGAAAAAGGAAACGAAAATGAAGAGGGAAAATAGGGAGGGAAAAGAGGGAGGAAAAGGAAGAAGTTAATTTGGAGTGTTTATTTTGGAGTGTACCATCGTGTGCAAATATCAAGGTGACACTCCAAAAATAGTTTGGAGTGTGATTTGGAGTGAGATTTGGAGTATGGTTTGGAGTGTCCCCACTGGAGATGCTCTAACAATCAACTCAGTATACACAATGCCGAATCCTGGACAAGTGGCAACCAATAACACGTGGCTGGAAATTTTGAAGTTCAACAATGTCGTATGAAGCACAAGTATAAAATATATAAATAAAAAATCTACAAATAAAAATATTAATTGCGTCTTTTGCTTTTTTTGAAATTTATTTATAAAATCGTATGATGTTAGTAGCTTATAAAAATATAAAAGAATTAGTTAAATTTTGATTTTTTATATATAAAAAGATTGATGAGAAATTGCTTTTTATAACCAAAAAAATAAAAAATTATACCAGAGCAGGCATTAGTGCGTCTCGAAATGTCTAAACATCATGTTCCTGAAATGTCTGTTGGGGTCCAGTCTATATTTGGTAAATTTTGGAGCCCAAATATGATCAAAAATTTGATTTGATATAATTTAAAAATCTATATTAAATGTAAGATTTGATTAGATTTTAAATTTGTATCAAATATTTAATTTGACCATATTTGGACGTCAATGATTGGTGTTGGACTATTTTATGTGGAATATAATTCTTATTTTAAGGTTTTCAATTTAGAAAATCCTATTATGACCTAAAATATGATTTTTTATCCTATAAATATAGGAGTAGGGTGGAGGCACAAAGCATAGCACAAGTTGGTGATTCGGGGTGCTCGTACACAAAAAATCTAAGAGAAAGTTCGTACTTTGCTTTTAGAACTTTGTTATCCAAGACCGAAGGAAGAAAGAGATATGATCGATGAGTCGTCGCCTTCGCTCAGGGAGATTGCTACGGATTGGTGAGTGATTTCAATTGTAATCTCTTTTTTTTCTTCTAGAGTGTGGTGAGGGGGTTGAATCTATTAGGGCAAAGGATTCAACATTGATTATGTCAATCTTATAATTTTACCTGAGTTATAAATATTGGGATTTGTCTATGTGACGTAGTCACCGCCATATACTTGTCTTTATCTGTGCTTGGTGTTCATTAGACAGGGGTTGGTTATCGCAGGTGGGTTGGCCTAAATTTTTTACTGTGGGCACTCTCAGATACGGTGTCAGAACGTTTGTAGGGCGTGTCCGATTCCCAACCTCTGGTATCAGAGCTACTGGTTTTGGTTATGTCAACTATGCCTATGGAGCAGATGGACACTCGTATAATCACCCTCACACGGGGGAATTGGACGATTTGGAAGCCAATAATGGAGGATCTACTATGGTGTAAGGACTTGCATGGTCCGTTGGAGGACGACAACGCTAAGCCATCGGACAAAGCTGCTGAAGACTAGAAATGACTGGATCGAAAGGCCGTTGGATTCATCCGCCAATGGATGGATGACTCGGTATTTCATCACGTGTCCATGGAAAGTTCGGCAAAAGCATTGTGGGAGAAGCTGCATTCGATGTACGAAAAGAAGATGGCTGGCAATAAGGTGTTTCTGATTTGCCAACTCGTCAACTCGAAATACACGGAGGGTGCCCAGTGGCACAACATCTGAACGAGGTTCAGGGTATTATCAATCAGTTGTCTGCAATAAAGATGGTGATTGATGATGAGCTTCAAGCCCTTTTGCTTTTGAGTTCTCTGCCGAAAAGCTGGAAGACGTTGGTAGTGTCGGTGAGCAACTCTGCGCCTTGTAGAGTTGTCACAATAGAGGCAGTCAAAAGCAGCTTGTTGAACGAGGAGATCAGGGTAAGCAAGTAAAATCATCGTAGGAGTCCGCTCTGGTGGATTCCTACGGGAAGGGAAGACAAAAGTCACAGGCAAGGACAGGGGAGGAGTTCTCGGGATCTTGTGACTGTGGACCGCAAGGAGGGTTGCTTTCACTGTGGCGAAAGGGGTCATATCAAGAGGAACTGCCTGAAGCTCAAAGCTGAGTAGGCCAAAGGCAAGGATGATCAGGAGGATCTCACGGCTATGGGAGATCTCATCATCGTAGCAACCGACGTAGAGGAACCTTGTGGCATGTGTCATGATTGTGATTGGATCATGGACACAGGGACGTTGTATCACGCCACTCTATATAGGATGATCTTCATATCATACCACGATGGCAGGTTTGGACGTGTAAAGATGGGCAACAAGGGGACGGCTACTGTTGTAGGCATCGGTGATGTGCACTTGACAACGGAGCTTGGTGAGAAGTGTCACGCCCCAATCTCCCGCAAGCCCAATTGTCCCCGCTGAACGTGAATCACCACGTTACAGCTCTCCCGCGGGACAATCGTTCTCATCGGGACGTGATGCCGTGTAAGCCTAAAGTGCGCTTGCACAAGTCCAAAGCTTTGAACAAGGGCAAGTAAGCTATTCGATGATGAAGCAGCGGCACATATATTGCAGAAAAGTAAAGAACACAGTGGCACATGATAAACAAGCTCTTTTATTGATAATCGATAGTGTTACAAGCGGCGCATGACCGAGGTTACAATCGCTCAAGCATTCTTTCTCTCGATTACAATAACACCGTTCCATACATTATGTCCCTCTATACAAAAGCAGCTCAAAACAGGCACAGTCTCGATGCGGCTCGAGGCATCGACTCCAGATTTCCGGTTCCTTGGGACGAGGTACGACTATCGCTTCCTGGACGAACGAGCACCTGAGAACAAGCAAACTGTTGGTGGGTCAGCACTTTATGCAAGTACTGGTGAGATAAATCAACTGAACAGAAGCTACACCCCCTGAAACCCACACTAAGTAGACTTGTGGCAAAATATTGCATTACTAGTGATCTTGCTAGTTTTACTTAGGTTTATTTCATGCAGCTCAGAACTAGTCAGATTTACATCTTTTGAAAATACGAGTTGGAAACCAGTTTTGCATATTCGATACTCATAGCATTCCAGCAACTTATAAGGGACAGTGTTCTCGTGTAGTGCGCAGCATATATTGTGCAACACAATCTAACTCTTTTAGGGGCCATGTTCTATAGCAGACTTATCATATCGAATCGAGGCAACCATATCGAGTAGACTATCATGCACTCAAGCAATAAGGCAACACATTTATATGATCCGATAACTCACGATGCAGACAGAATAATCTAGCAGGCTATTGATAAACTCATAATATTTCTTACCCAACGGCCGAGCGGATATCCCTGCAGCAGACACACAAGTTAGCAACAATTTGCATATCGTAAAGCATACAGTTCTCTAGTTTCCTGTTCGTTCCTGCATCAAACAGTTAGGTATGCAAGAAGGCTAGCCTAGCATGCGCCCTAACTATATGATGGTCCCCTTGACGGGATTAGCAGTTGGGACGTACAAGCCCATCTCACTAATAGACGAGTCTCGGTCTACCCAAGGACGTACAAGCCTCAGGTATCTAGATCTCTTTCTGGACCGAACGATCTCCAGTGCCCCAGGAACCGCTCTAGAGATAATCCTTGTGCACAAGTTGTCCTGACCAAATGCATGAATGCAAGCCCTATCAGAAAATATGCTATCATGCAACTGATGAACAATGCATACACAAGTCTATCTCTTCTTTTCTCTTTTCTTTTTTCTCTTTTCCAGATCAAGTCCAGATAGCCGAAGCTCACATTCTCGATACACTTTGCCTAATAGCCACACCCTCTCGTAAGTAAGGTGTGTTAAGCCTCAGGGTGGACTATTAATCTAGATTCACAAGCTCACGCTATTCACCAAGTTCCATCTCATGACAAGCAAATCAATGAAGCATGTTCAAGCAAGCTAACTCATTTACACAAGTAACACGCAAGAACAGTTCTATAACTCTAGCATACAAATTCTATCTCTTGGGACAAGTATTCGAGTATTCCAGTCTAGCATACGATATTAAGAATAAGTGCAAGCAATCCTCTTTACTCTTGTTATTAGCATGGCAGGGTTCTATCTCATTTCAGACAAGCATTTCCATTTCTCTTATTAGGCAAGCAAGCAGATTCATTTTAATGACAAGCTATATGAGTTCTCTTATTAGCATACTGAGTCGGTTCTAGCATTCTTCTTATAAAACAATCTTATTAAGCGACAAGCATTCAAAACTCAGATTCATTATTAAAGCATGCGAGAATCAGAGAATGCAGTTCTGCCCACTCACTTTGATTAACCGGTCGGGAACCCTCCGAGAAGACTTCCGTTCGAGCAAGCAAGGTGATCTCACTTGTACATAGTGCCTACGCGAAGCGGGGCACTACAAGAAGCTCGTTCTCAAGGATGTCTGACATGTACCGAGTTTGCGCTATAACTTGGTTTCGTAGAAAGACTGGCGGATGATGGCTGTCGCAGTTTATTTTAGGACAAAATTGGATGCTTACGAAGGGTTTCTAATAGCTGGCTCAAGAAAATTTATGTTGTGGCATGTACAGGCTCAAGCCGCTGAGTTGTACAGGCAGGCCACATATACCGGATGGAAGCTCGAGGGGTATTCGACAGAAGTTGGATCATTGGGAACTTGCTAAGGAGGGGATTTGAGATACTTTAAGGTTTTTGGAGTGTAAACCTCCTGTATTTTTTAGATTTTAATTTTAAATTATTTAATATTGGTATTATGTAATTACTGAGTTTAAGGGAGAATTTTCTATAATTTTAGCCATTTATAATATATAATATTCATAAATTTATATTTATGTGTATTTAATTAATTATTAATATAGTGCAGAAAATAAATTTTTGGGTGTAAAAAAATTATTAGAGTATTGTATAATTTTTTTGGAATTTATTGAGGTCCAAAACTATATTTAGACGGCTATATATATATATATATATATATATATATATATATATATATATATATATATATATATATATTATTTGATAATTAAAACCAACCAAAACCAAACCAACTCAAACCAAACCAACCCAACCCAAACTAAACCAACCGAATCATAAACCCAACCCGTACCCAATAACCCGCACCCGTAACCCACCCTACAGCTACAACCGGTCCCCAACCCCCGCATCCTGATCCCTTTCCCTCCCCCGAAATCGACGACCCCCACTCTTCCTCTCCCTATAACTCCCCCTTCACCCTCTATATAACACCGCCACCATCACATTCACCACGACCACCAGCTCTCCCCTACGCCCAGCCGCCGACCGCCACTGATCGCCGTCGCACGCCGTCGCGAAGCCAGCTCGCCGAAATCCCGAACAGCATAGCGATACGAGGTACCCTTCTTCTCTTCCCTGTTTCTCCCTGTACAGTAGACCTAACAATGACCCGTTGAGTCCTATGCGAAGACCACATGACCCGCTTGAACCCTGTGTAATTAGTTTAGTGTATCTTGTCCTGTGTTGATCACAAATTGTGACACAAAATAGGGATAAAATGACCGAGTTTTGGGAACAAAAATATTCCAAGTACGCGTGCTTGAGTTATATTATCTTCATAACGGCACGCGATATTAAAATTCTACTTGAACAGTAAATTAGACAACATAAACAAATTTTAATCTCTTCAATTAGTTTATTTTATTGTTGATTATGCTGTGATTTATTTGCTGTTGAAATCTGTCAAAAATTTAATTTTTTAAATTCAAATTTTTCCGAAATGGGTTGCGTTCTGCTAAACGAAGTAACTTCTTCGTGTGCGAATTGTACCGAAAGGCACGTATCATCAACGCGGATGTGTAAGATTTCGCGGAATTTGATTTGGATGTGCGTACACACCGGAATCAACGTATATTCGTCAAAAAGTCACATATCGGTCTGTTCTGACACTCGTCATAATTTTGTGTGTGCTTCTTATTTCGTAACAAAACTTTATCCATCGGATTCGCAGCGTTACGCTGGTCCTGTGACCAAAATTTGGTTCGATTCTGAGAACGTTGACAAAATACCGTTTCGTGGACCCTACAATTCCACTTGACGGACGATTTTGTGACCAGCTCATCGAAATCCAGTTCTGGATATTCTGTTAGTTTTTTTATTATCGTTCTGGACTCGTAGAAATTAAGTTTGACAAATTTGGAGAACTTTATCTTTGGTACATTTTTGGTACGAAGTGGGCTACATGTGGACTCCGCTTTGACCCGAAACTGTCAATTCTGCCAATGTGTCCAAATTGGACTTATGGGTAGTCAATCCTAGCTATTTCAAGTATTTTGAGAGCAATTATAATATTTTTTTGTAGCATCCAGAGGCGTATTTGGAGATACCACTTATATCGGAGCAACTAACGGAGCTCAAAACCCAGGCAAGTGTACATTGCCAAACCTGCAGAGATCCTGTTATATTATTTGCTTGAGTTCTTTCTTTATACTTCTGTGATGTACCTGTTCAACCTAGGACCGTGAGACATTTCTTAGCGTCTGAACAATATTTGGGTGTTGACGTCGTACGCGGAGTCGTGTAACATCATTTAGAAAGTTGATTCCATGATCCTACATTTACGTACTTGCTTTACCAAGTACGTCATACCATAGGACACTTGACACTATTCATATGACAATCTTTCTTGAGTTATTTATGGTGATTCTGTATAGGCTTACAGGATTCGTGACATGAGACTTGCATATACATGAATATCATTATGACACGTTGAACTAGCTAGAGGTCATAATCTTGCGTGTTATGGACATGAGACGTTGTGGACATGAGACATGAAGTTACATTGGGTCGGGAGAGACACACATGCTATAGGCTGATTATATATATATATATATATATATATATATATATATATATATATATATATATATATATATACTTTACTATTGGAGGTGTTTTAGTCTCTGTACCAGAGCTTGACCCATTACGTAGTATTATTGTTGCTACGGGCTCCCCGACATAGAGCTTGTAGTTGTCTCAGCCTGAGTACTAGTAATGCTCTCATTTGCATTTTACTTAGTTGGTTACATAGCTTACCCTGAGGATATATTTTATATTTACTGTATTTTATTTGGCTTGAGTGTTTCTTGTACCTTGCTATGTCCCCTGAGGACCTGGATTGGGATTATGTCTCCAGGTACAGCAGAGGAGGATTACCCCAAGATATACGGGATAGGAGCTGATGTTGGAGCAGTACTGTCACCAGAGGACAAGGTTGTGCCAGGGGATTTCTCTTGAGTACTCAGTTATTTACTCAGTTATCTATGCTTGTTGTTATTTTATATCCTGACTCATGGACATATGTATTGGTGATATTCTCTTTCCTTTATTATGTCGGATTGTTCCCCGAGATACTATTTACTTGGACTTGTTGATGGTCTATTTCTTTTATCTATCTTGATTGGTCTATCATATTGTATTGTGTTTCTTTCTATGGATGAGATTAGAATTATACTAAGATAGATGGTGTAGACTTGCATTTATATTTATTACAGCTTAAGTGTACTCTAACGGGTCCATTAAATTGGGTTTGCCCATTGGAGTTGTACTGCTGGCCATTGTCACGTGGCTAATCCCTCAGTATTTTGGGACTGGGGCGTGACACAATTTTTGTGGTAGCCCATGCAGGTCTACAACTATATTGCTTTGGTTTCAACTAAGGAACCAAGCATGCCTCAAATTAGGATAGGATAAATTATAGGATCTCATCTATATGTTGATAAGTTCTTGACCTCTATATCGACTTGAAAATAATTTTTTGACTTGCATCCTGCCTTGATTCCTCTGTGCGCCTCTCATAGTTTACTTTGTATACAGAGTAATGGATCCATGAGCCAGCGACGAGACTCCCGCAGGTACACCACAAGGTGCTGTGGTCACTTACGATGATGGAGTGACACCACTAAGTAGAGATCCCTCCACTCAATAAAGTAATCAAGCATATCAGCACGCATCGAGGTTTCGGCGAGACGATATTCCACCACCGTCGCAGTTTACTCCACCGATGCTCGTTTTTCCACCAGGACAGTCTATGGACGGACAACAGATGTTTTAAATATTCTATGCAATAATGCAAGCACAATAGTAGGTTCATCAAGAGGCCCAGCAACGCCAGGCAGAGAACTTGAGGAACAGCCTAGTGATAGTACTGGAGCAGGCGAACCCACCAGCTAGACGGCCATCGACAAGATCTATCACTAATTTCTGCCAGCTGAAGTCTCATACCTTTTCTAGCAAAGAGGAGCCCACTGAAGTTCATGAGTAGCTCACAAACACTCAACACCAATTAGAAGCAGCTGAGCTTCCAAGGGAGCGTTGGATGACTGCCGTCAGGATACAATTGACGGGCAATGCATATCACTGGTGGTATCTGAGAAGAGATGGATCGGACCGAACCGAGTCACTTGGAAGGAGTTCTCTAGACTTTCTAGGAGATGTACATTACAGCCATTGCCAGAGCGGAACTTAGGGATAAGTTTAACCGCCTCACTCAAGGCAATATGACGGTAGAAGAGTACAATCCAGAATTCATCCGTTTGAGTCGCTTTGCCCCTACACTGATCCCGACAGAAGAAGTGAAGGCGGAGAAGTTCTTTGACGGACTTAGCTTTGATATATAGAGATTAATCGGCTCCGTTGCACCTACTTCATTCACAGACGTCCTTGTTGTAGTCCGACGTATGGAGCGCATCACCAGGAGAGAGTCCAGCCAGAAATGGCCGTTCACATCAGCACCAGCCAGAGCACCACAGGGAGAAGATGCAAAGAGGCCTCACATGCACGAGCCACCCAGAGCAGCTTCGTAGGCACTGCCTACATGTCAATATTGTGGCAAGCGAGATCATTACGAGAGCGAGTGCAGACGCAAGTTGGGATTATACTTGATTTATGGATCCAGCCAACATTCAGCCAAGGATTGCCCTGAGCGTCGAGAGGGAGCACCACAGACAAAAATTGGAGGAGTCAGACCACCAGGACCGAGAGAATATCAGCCAAGACCGCCCTTGGCACCACAAGAAGCACTCTTCCAGCAGGCCCAACAATAGCAGAGGGCACCACCATAGGGGCGTGGACAGACTTTTGAGATGACAGTAGAGGAGGCACGGACTAGAGGAGTAGCGAATATGGTTAAGATTTAGTTTTATCATAGCTAGCTATAAATAGAGAATATTCCTGGTATACTTTAGCATGTGCATGTTAGTTCCATTTTCTAGCCTATACCTAGTTTTATGTTAGCATGAACTTGTTGGTCTAGAATAGTAATATGTAAGTGGTACCCAAGTTTTTAGAAGTTTTAGTTGATCCTCGCTCTAACCAGACTCCTTTACTCTTGAGTTACTTATCTCCCATTGCCTAGAGAAATTTTTTTATTGCTTTCCTACGTGTTCTGCTTGTACAAAATTCTCACCATTCCTCTCAAAAAAATTTCTTGTTCATGGTCCCTTATCCTTTGTGTCATGCTTCAATAAACATGTCTTGCAACCGCGTCATATCTTCTGGAGCAAACATTTTCTGACCGGTTACGTTTTATTTTTTTAATTGCGAGGACACAATTCTTTTAAGTTGGGTTGATTGTAAACTCTCTATTTTTTAATTTTAAATTATTTAATATTGGTATTATATAATTATTGAGTTTAAGGAAGAATTTTCTATAATTTTTAGCAATTTATAATATATAAATTGCTGAATTTATATTTATGTGTATTTAATTAATTATTAATATAGTGCAAAAAATATATTTTTGGGTGTACAACTATTATTAGAGTATTGTATAATTTTTCTAGAATTTATTAAGGTCCAAAACTATTTTTAGATGGCTATATATATATATATATATATGTGTGTGTGTGTGTGTGTATATATATATATATATATATATATATATATATATATATATATATATATATTATTTGATAATTAAAACTAACCCAAACCAAACCAACCCAAACCAAACCAAACCAACCAACCCAACTAAACCAACCGAATCATAAACCCAACCCGTACCCGATAACCCGCACCGTAACCCACCATACAGCTACAGTACCGGTCCCTAACCTACGCGTCCTGATCCCTTCCCCACCTCCGAAACTGACGACTCCCACTCTTCCTCTCCTTGTAACTCCCCCCTCCTTCACCCTATATATAACACCGCCACCGCCACCTTCACCCCGACCACTAGTTCTCCCCTACGCCCGTCGATCGCCGCTGTACGCCGCCGCAAAGTCAGCCCGACGAATCCCGAGCAGCATAGCGATACGAGGTACCCTTCTTCTCTCTCCTATTTTTTTCCTGCACAGTAGACTTAACAGCGACCCGTCGAGTCCTATGCGAAGACCACATGATCCCCTTGAACCCTGTGTAATTAGTTTAATATATCGTGACCTGTGTCGATCGTAAATTGTGACACAAAACAGGGATAAAATAATCGAGTTTTTTGGAACAAAAACTGTTCCAAGTACGCGTGTTTGAGTCCCGTAATCTTCATAATGGCATGCGATATTAAAATTTTACTTGAACAGTAAATTAGACAACATAAACAACTTTTAATCTCTTCAATTAGTTTATTTTATTGTTGATTATGCTGTGATTTATTTGATGTTAAAATCTGTCAAAAATTTGGTTTCTTAAACCCGAATTTTCTCGATACGGGGTGCGTTCCGCTAAACGAGGCAACTTTGTCATGTGCAAATTATACCAAAAGAGGCATATCGTCAACGTGGACGTGTGAGATTTCGCAAAATTTAATTTGGATGTGCGTGCACACCGGAATCAACGCGTATCCGTCAAAAAGTTCTATATCGACCTGTTCTGATACTCTTCATAATTTATGTGTGCTTGTCATTTTGTAACAAAACTTGCGCCATCGAATTCACAGCGTTACACTGGTCCTGTGACCCAAGTTTGGTTTGATTCTGAGAACGTTGACGAATACCGTTTTGTGGGCCCCACAGTTCTACTTGACGGGCGATTTTGTAACCGGCATATCGGAATCCAGTTCTGGATGTTCCGTTGGATTCATATCATTATTCTAGACTTGTAGACGCTAAGTTTGACAAATTTTAAGAACTTTTCTTTGGCATATTTTTTGTGCGATGTGGGCTACATGTGGACCCTACTTTGACCCAAAATTGTCAATTATGTCCCTGTGTCCAAATTAGACTTATGGGTAGTCAATCCTAACTATTTCAAATATTCTAAGAGCAATGGTGATATTTATTTCAGCATTCAGAGGCATATTTGGAGATAACACTTGTATTAGAGCAAATAACGGAACTTAGAACCTAGGCAAGTGTACATTGCCAAACCTGCAGAAATTCTGTTATATTATTTATTTGAGTTCATTCTATATACTTATGTGATGTACCTGTTCAACCTAGGACCGTAAGATGTTGCTTAACGTCCGAACAAGATTCGGGTGTCGACGCCGTACGCGGAGTCGTGTAATATCATTTAGAGAGTTGATTCCATGATCCTATTTTGGCGTACTTGCTTTACCAAGTACGTCATACCAAAGGACACTTGACACTATTCATATGACAGAATCTTTCTTGAGTTATTCATGGTAATTCTGTATAGGTTTACATGATTCGTGACATGATACTTGCATATACATGGATATCATTATGACACGTTGAACTAGCTAGAAGTCATGATCTTGCGTGTTATGGACATGAGACATTGTGGACATGAGATATGAGGTTATATTAGATGGGAAGAGACACACAGGCTACTTGCTGATTATATATATATATATATATATATATATATATATATATATATATATATATACTTTACTATTAGAGGTGCTTTAGTCTCTGTACCAGAGCTTGGCCTATTACATAATATTCTTGCTGCTACGGGCTCCCCGACACAGAGCTTGTAGTGGTCTCAGCCTGAGTACTAGTGATGCTCTCATTTGTATTTCACTTAGCTGGTTACATAGCTTGCCCTGAGGATCTATTTTATATTTACTGTATTTTATTTGGCTTGAGTGTTTCTTGTACCTTGCTATATCCTCTGAGGACCTGGATCCGGATTATGTCCCCAGGTACAGCAGAGGAGGATTATCCCCAGATATACGGGACAGAAGATGATGCTGGAGCAGTACTGGCACCAGAGGACGAGGTTGTGCCAGAGGATTTCTCTTGAATACTCAGTTATTTACTCAGTTATCTATGCATATTGTTATTTTATACCTGCACTCATAGACATATGTATTGGTGATATTCTCTTTCCTTTATTGTGTCAGATTGTTCCCCAAGACACTATTTACTTGGACTTGTTGATGATCTATTTCCTTTATCTATGTTGACTGGTCTATCATATTATATTGTATTTCTTTCTGTGGATGAGATTATAATTATACTGAGATAGATAGTGTAGACTTGCATTTATATTTATTACAGCTTAAGTGCACTCTAACGGGTCCATTAAATTAGGTTTGCCTATTGGAGTTGTGCTGCTGGCCATTGCCACGTGGCTAGTCCCTCCGTATTTTAGGACTGGGCGTGACACGGAGGATTCGGTTCGTCGAGACTAAGCGACGAATGGTGATGAGACAAAGATTGAGGGTCAATATGTTGGTCCCATGATTGCTGGTCGGTCTCCAGGTGGGGGTTGCTTCACGGATCCAGTTTTGGCGATGGGTGGTTTTCCAAAGCTTCACGAAGCGACATTGGTTTCAGCAGTTCGAGGCCAGGAAGGAGATCAAGGTTTGTAGCAAACTCAATCTGAGGCGGGAGAATCACCATTCTTACGGTTCCGGGGAGTTGTGGGTCATCGACGACATACATAGTACGTGATGTTCTGCTCGAGGACGCATGGGTATGGGGGAGCTTCAAGTTCGGATACGAAGGTGGACAGATTCAAGAGTTCGAATATTGGGATAATTGTACTGTCCGCTTAGTTGGGCCAACCAAGGGTGAACAAGCTCGTCGGAACGTTAACACGTTTCAGTGGAAGACAAAAGTCGGGGACAGACAGCCAAGACTCATGGTGAAGCTGATAGTCAATAACTTTAGTCTCAGCCGTGTCATTAATGTCGGCAGGACCCCAATGGTATGGAAGGTGCTACGCATGACAGCTACCGACGATGTGACATTTGAGGCACTGGAGACGAAGGAAGATACAAAGCAACTCGGGGGATCGGAGATCGGTGACATGGGGGAGAAGGAACTCTGTCGTGGGACGACATGCATGGAGTCCAGTTGAGAATCCAAGGGGTCAACACACTCTCATCGGACTGGAGGGAGATTGTTGGGGTCCAGTCTGAATTTGGTAAATTTTGGAGCCCAATTATGGTCCAAGATTTGATATGA
This sequence comes from Iris macrosiphon, assembly GCA_036927795.1. Taxonomy (NCBI): domain Eukaryota; kingdom Viridiplantae; phylum Streptophyta; class Magnoliopsida; order Asparagales; family Iridaceae; genus Iris; species Iris macrosiphon. The sequence continues at coordinate 280,542,437 of JAYESA010000004.1, read as the reverse complement.
TATAATTAAAAAATCTACATTAAATCTAAGATTTAATTAGATTTCAAATTTGTGTCAAATATTCAATTTGACCATATTTGTACGTCCATAATTGGTGTTAGGCTATTTTAGGTGGAATAAGATTATTATTTTAAGGTTTTCTATTTAGGAAATCATATTATGACCTAAAATAGAATTTTTTATCCTATAAATATAGGAGGAGGGTTGAGGAACAAAGCATAGAACAAGTTGGAGATTCGGGGTGCTCGTTTACAGAAAATCTAAGAAAAAGTCCGTGCTCTGCTCTTAGGACTTCGCCATCCAAGATAGAAGAAAGAAAGAGATCTGATCGAGGAGTCGTTGCCTTCGCTCAGAGAGATTGCTACGGGTTGGTGAGCGATTTCAATTGTATCTTTTTTTTTTCTTCTTGAGTATGGTGAGGGAGTTGAATCTATTAGGACAAAAGGTTGAACATTGATTCTGTCAATCTTGTAATTTTACCTGAGTTATAAAGGTTAGAATTTATCCAGGTGGCGTAGTCTCCGCCATATACTTATCTTTATCTGTGCTTGGTGTTCGTTAGACATGAGTTGGTTATCTCAGGTGGGTTGGCCTAAAGTTTCCACTGCGGGCACTCTCAAACACGATGTTGAAACGCATGTAGGACGTGTTTGATTCCCAACAATGCCTTCATCCATAACTGTCCATTCTACTACTTTGCTTTATTATTGAAAAAATTGGAGATATCTTGTTTTATTTTTTATACTTGGAGGCAAATCCAGAAACTTTCTTGCAAGATCCGGTGTCCATCAAAATGTTGGCATGTAAAATCGAATGATGGACCCAAAATAGCTACGCAGATGAAGCCGATATTGAATTTTCTTGCATTTTTATTTTCCAAAAAGTACTTTGCTACATGGTCCGCGGTTATTGACCGCGAACCACGTATCAGTTTCTAACTGACAGAATTTTTGACGGTAGACCCCAAGTAAATAAAGAGAATCAGTTGGGAGCTAACACATGGTCCGTGATTACGAACTGAGATCACGGACCGCAGGTCAAATATCATTTTCATTCCAAAAAATGTGTTTGAATTGCTAAAAGTATGAATTATGAAATACATGAGGAGGTGAGAAATATGATATAGTACATATTAATATTTTTTGATTTAATAGACTGATAAATAGAAAATAGTTAATTATTTTAATTATTTATTTAGTGAATATTAATTGTTTAGGTAATATGATTATAAATTAATTATCGTATTTACTTAACACTAGTTATTCATTACTATCTAGTAGCTACTTAAAAATTTTATTTTCAAATTTGAATATTAATTAAATCTATTTAACAACTTATGATAAATTTTTAACTTTACTACGAATTATTTAATTATATGAATTACTTGCAACTTAATTAAACATGATTAACTTTTATTTATTAGTTACTAAGTATTAGTGATTTATGCTTTGTTTGATTGGATTTAAAAAAAAAAAATTGACTTACCTCCCACTTTATTTATCCATATTCATAGTGCACCCTATTGTTTTACCATAATGGTACAAGATCCTCCACTTTTGATGGAAATCGTCTTTTACTACCGGTCAACTCGTTTGACCTATTTTTTTGGACGAAAATACCTCCATCTTCTTCTCCCCTCCTTGCCGTAGGTCCCTGCTTCCCCCCCCCCTTCTCCTCCTCCTCCTCCTCCGCAATAGGGATGAAGGTTGCTTATGCGGGAGTCGAGGTGCTCGCGAGGGGTATTTTCCTCCTCCTCCTCCTCCTTCATTCCCTCCTCCTCCTCCTCTTCCTCTCCTCGGCAGTGGGGATGAGGGCTGCTTGTGCGGGAGTCGAGGTGCTCGCGAGGGGAATTTTTGTCAAAAAATATATGGTCAAACGAGTTGACCGTCAGTCGGGGACGATTTTCGTCAAAGTGGGGGATATTGTACATTATGTTAAAATAGTGAGGCGCACCATGAATATCGGTAAATAAAGTGGGAGGTAAGTCAAAATTTTTCATTTTTTTTCCATAGAAATATATTTCCACACAAAATATTTAAGAAATTTTGAGTTACCCCCCACTTTAATTACCATATTTTACGGTACACCCCACTATTTTTTTCATAATGTACAAGTTCTTCCACTTTTGATGGAATCCATCCATAATTGACGGTCAACCCATTTGACCGAAAATTTTGGACGAAAATACCTATCTTCTCCCTTACACTCTCTATCTTCTCCCCCCTGCACTCGACCCTGTGCCGCCGCACTCGTCCCATGCCACAGAGCTCGCCCTCGCATCGCCGAGCTCTCCCCGAGCAACCGCGCTCCCCGCAACCGCCCCTCCATCCTCGCCACCAGTCCCCCTCTCCCCTTCCCCGACACCGGTCCCGCTCCCCCCTCCTCGTCCTGCAGCAACATCATCAGCAGCAGCAACTTCAGCCGCTGCTTGGCGCCTCCGCGGCCGCTAGCCGCCTTCGTAACTGCTCGCTGCTTGTCGTGACCGCTGCTGAAGTTGCTGCTGTTGCGGGGGTACGGAGGGGGATCGGTTGAGGGGAGGGGGGGCGCGGTGGATGAGAGCACGATGGGGAGGGGACGAGCTCCGTGGTACAGGGGTGAGCGCGGGGGCGAGCCGACGGCAGGGAAGGAGGACGGGGTCGAGCTCGGGGGCGCAGGATCATGTACAAGATAGAAGAGAGAAATTTTTTTATCCAAAAATTTCGATCAAATGAGTTGACCATCAATTATGGACGAATTTCGTCAAAAGTAAAAAAAAATTGTATATTATGAAAAATAGTGAAATATTTGGTAAATTATGGTAAATAAAGTGGACGTAACAATTTTATTTTCCTTTAGACAGATTACTTGTGCAAACATTGCATTTCTACACCATATGATGATGTTTTTGAAGTCATTGGACTTCATGGAGAAAGGAAAGTCAATGGCAAGGGGCCATAGAACCGAAGTGTCCATTTCTCAATGCATCAAGAATGGAAGGGGGCCATAGAACAAAGTATCCATTTCTAAATGCTTTGGAGAGAGAGAGAGAGAGAGAGAGAGAGGGATGTTGCAAATCATTTTTTATGGGTTAACATGGGTGCATGCATGTGGTCCTCTTCCCATTTACTTTCTTCCGGATCCCATTTTCCCATGTGCCCCATTTGAAAGTTGAAGGTCCGTAGCACTGATAAATTAGTGTATGTGCCTAACTCGATGGATATTTTTTCTATCCAACCGTTACATTATATAAAAATATATGCACGTATATATTTTTATAATAATTTAACGATTAATATGAAAAAGATATAGATATACTAAGATCGGCACATATAAGTAATCTTTCGTACTACACTTGTTAAATAAGTCTCTTTCACATCCTATTTTTTTTAACCCTTTTTCACTTACTCTAGACTTCATATCAAAATTAATATGATTATTTATACTAACATTTACTATATTTAATGTTTATTATATGAACTTTTTTTATTTTAACAATATTACATTGACATATCTATGTTTTATGTTTTATTTTGAAAATAAAAATGTTTTGTGTAATAATCTATTACATAAAACATAGGAGATATATGTATAATTATTATTAAAATAAAAGATGTATGTGTAATAAACATAACATAGAGAAGGTTAGTGTAAATAATTCAAATTAATATAACATTGTCACTTATGTAATGGTGTCTCCCGTCTACACGGACACTAAGAAACCGTTTGGTTCCATAGATTTTGAGTTAAATTTAAATTTTTTTATAGACTTAGGAGTCAAATTCATGGAATTGTATATTTGATTAGAAAGTATATTTTGGTATCAACACTAAATATATAGAATTTAGAATTAATTGAAAGTAAAAATCTAATTTTTTTTTTTTCACTTATGATTTACCATACAGTTCTTAAAAACTGGAAGGCCAACAACCTAAGTAATTATATGGGTACAATTTTACTATTTATTTTTTTATAGATATTTTATACAATTGAATATTCGGTATACTACACAGTATTATGTATACGACTTAGATATGGAAAGCGAACAACCTAAGAAATTATATGTGTGCATTTTTACTATTTATTTTTTTATAAATATGTTATACAATTGAATATTCAGTATACTAAATAGTATTATGTATACGACATGAAAACAATTTTTAGATATGTTTCTTTTTTCCAAGATTTTTGTTGGGTTTGCCAACCTAATTTCTGTTATGATCAATGGATGGGATCTGGTCTATTGCGATAAAGTAAATTAGTTATTATTTCTCTTATAACATACTTTTTTAACTTACTCTTTTGGACATTTCAACCTTTTTTTTTTCCACTTGGTCAAATTCCCCAAGCAAACAGCCTCGCATGATTAAAATTAATTAAGAATGAGAACAGTACTATGGTTGGGATCAACTGTACAAATGGAAAGGAACGTAACAAAGAAATGATAGTGAATTAATGTGTACTACTCTCTTCGCACCAAGTACATTCGAGCTTTAAAAGTTAAAATTAAAGCATGTCAATTCTTTCTAATATATAAAAAATGCTATTTTAACCGCAGGAGCGTGACCGAACGCAGTTCGCAACTGACATGGTATCTCTTTTTTGCATCTGACGTGGCATCTCTTTTTTGGATCTGTCTCCTTTCTGCAAACTTTCGGATCCACCTCAAGAATACTCGTCCCTTCTTCAATGGAAAGCTGACGCAGAATACGGTTCATATAGCACTCACTGTCCGTATTATTATTTGCTATGCATGCTTCTTTCTCTCTAATGTTCAAGGTATACAGTGGTCCGGTCGTATCAAAGTATCCAGATCAAAATTTTGACAAAAATATCAAACCCACGATTCAAGTAGAACTAGTCTAGCTAGGCTGGGTCCAATTTGGAACCTGGGTCGGTTTACAGTTTTTTTTCTGTTTTGAAATTTGAATCGGACTAACGTTTGTGCCGTTGATCATAGCCCTTGTATATTATTATTCAGTTTCATTCAGTTATTGCTCAGAGTCAGATATTGAGACATAAAGATGTCGTCGGAGTAATCTCCAATTCCTTGTTTTTGTTTGATTATTGGGAATGGTAACACTACCAGAATAAGTCAAATTAGCGACGTTTCGAAACGTCGCTAAATGGCCAAAAAACGTCGCTAAATAATTTTAGCGACGTCTGTAGCGACGTTACTTTGAAGTCGCCTTTTAGCTAGTCGTTGACCAGAAAAACGTCGCAAAACGTCGCTATTCCGACGTTTTCTAGCGACGTAAATGCGTCGCTATATTAGCGACGTGTAGCGACGCAACCTTGCTAAATTAGCGACGTTTAGTTTGTCGCTATATGTTGCTAAGTTTTTTTTAGCGACGTTGTGCGACTCATTTAGCGACGTTATATTGACCTGGCAATACTGTCATGTCAGCAATTTGCGACGGGCAGCGACGTGTTTAGCGACGTGGATAGCGACGTCTATAGCGACGTATTCAGCGACGTATTTGGCGACGTATGTAAACGTCGCAAAACGTCGCTAAAGATACAGTGAAAAAATAAAAAATGAATATTGAATTATTTCCAAACCATTATTCTTGCAGTTTATGAATTCACAATTTGTACAAATAGACCCGGAGCAACCCTCCGTTAAATTTGCTGGGTTCGCCGACCCCCTTCGGTTGAACACTCAACACCGGTAAATTAACATACATTTAATATAAATAATATAGTAAAATTTAAAGAAAACAAAACATTGAGATTACAAACCGAGTAAGGACAAAATCTCGTCGTAAAAAATACAACAAATATCCACACAACTGAGTCTGAAAGCCTCGTCCTAAAGAATACAAGAAATAATGTCTGAATGCCTCAAAAAAAAAAGAATATTCATAAATGACCAAATATTATAGGTCTGAAACACAAACAATGAATAAGCGGTCCTAACTAGGACTACTGCGGATCTGTAGGAGGATGACCACCGGCGCGCATTATGGATAAGAACATATCATACTGCTCCCGTGAAATCGACATCGATGTCGATGAAGAAGGCAGTGACGTCGGTGGAGTCTGTGTCGATGAAGGCGCACCAGGAGGACGTATCTGTTCCAACTCTGCTAGTCGATGGTTGTATGAATCCATGGTAGATAACAGCCTCGTACTGCTATAAACTATTCAATCCTGCATCATCGTCAGCCTTTCGCCCATGGACAGCTGTATTCCTGCAGCTCCGCCACGCTGCGCTCTGTTGTCACCCCCACATTTCAGATTAGGGGTATTTTCGTATTTTCATAATTAATGTGTAAATGATTGCATGATGATTAATTATATTTAAATTGTTGTGATTTTATTTTATTGTTGCGCCTTACCGTTGCTTCAATATTTGGAGCACTACACTAGCCATTGTCTTCTAACAGATTTCACATCTTTGTCCTAGACGTGCCAGACTTTTATTTTAATCTTTGTGTGACTCATAACTATGCCATGATGTGCTTCATTTTAGTCACACAACATTCGTCGCAAACGACTATAATTAATTCGATATAAATCAAACTTTATATCGTTGTGCGTTCTAATCAAAATTGGAGACACAATCTCAACCCATTTGAGCAACCCAAATTAGGGTAATATTATATTCTGAGTCTTCTACATCCATGACACTTGTGTCCCACTTAATTTTAGCCCCATGTACTTCTAATTAATTTTAGAACACAAATTTCATTTATTTTAATTAAATTAAACTATAAAACCAAACTTGTGCAATTTTCCAATTGTTGGGCACTTTTGTGCAAAAGCGCATTAAGGTGTCCACCCCGTTGGATACGACACGTAAATAAACCAATTTTCCCTTCATATATATTTTTTTTATAATTTTGGGAGTGTGTAATTCAACATCAACCTCCTTGAACCATGGCCCTCCTAACCTTGAACCAATGCAATCCTAGCCTTTCGTTTTGAACCCATTTAAATCCTAGCCCATTGAAATACCTACATGACAACCCAAGCCCAATTCTAAGAGATATTGACCAATTCAAACTTTTTTAGGTCAAACCAAACCCCATTTCCATGTGTATATAATCCCCTTTACTTTTCCTTTTTTTTCCTTCAAACCAAACCAATACCAAGCAGCCGACCCTATCTTCCCTGTTCATTCATCATCCCTAAATAGCCAGAGTCCCGAACCTCTCGCCGGAGACTCCTCCGCCCGGCCAGGCACTCGCCACCCCAGCCGCCTGCACGACCCCACTCTCCAACAGCACAGCCACCACCACGCTTTACCCTCCGCTCCTCCCTGTCAACCCGCTGAACGAGCATCGACCCGACCTGTCCCTCCTCCGCCATACTCGCCGAGCCGCCGGGTTCGACGACTGCTGAACCACCGAAGACCGCTGCACCGAGCCATCTCCTTCCCACCGAGTCCTCCATCCCGCCAGGCCTGTCGATCCTCTCTTGAGCCCAGTCCGGCTACCCCTCATCTTCCTCGACCAGAGCTCCACCTCGACCCCGACTGTCCAGTCCATCCGCCGAGCACAGACCCTTCGCCTGAGACCCACTTCTCATCCACCTGAGTCGACCTCGACCCCGCCTCCTTGCCGAGCTGACTCTCCCTAATCACCTGAACCGCCTCCTTCCCTTCCTTCAGCGAAACTCAGCAGCAACAATCAGCTCTCCGCCTGTTCGACCTCCTCTTCCTTCCTTCCTCCCAACTCCAGTCGTCCTCCTCCGCTCGACTTTCCTATTCTCCTCGACCTCCCTACGATTTCCCCCCTGCCTGTCAGCCAGAGCTGACCCGCTGGACCACGGCAACCCCGCAGTCTCGTGCACCCCTTCATCTCCTTCCCGTTCTCCCCGACTCCTCCGGCCAACTGCACAGCAGCCACCCTGAGCAAGCCACTCACCACCACCACAGCTCACGACCACCTTCTTCCTTCCTCGACGAGCACCCGCAGCCCCTTCACCTCGCCGGACCACCCCGAGCAGCCTCGACCCTGCCTCCTCCCTGTTCGTCGTCGTCATCACGATCACCATCATCATCACCTTCATCCTCATCATATCATCATCATTACCATCGCCATCATCGTCATCAACATCATCATCGCCATCATCGTAGTTACCATCATCAACACCATCGTCATCGTTGACGTAGTCGTAACCATCATCATCGTCATCATCAATATCGTGGACATCGTCGTCATCATCACCTCCGTCATCGTCATCATCGCCGATCTCGTGCACGTACACACGTTCGAGTTCTTCCCCCTTGCGTACATGTATACGTACGCGCATACGCGTATTCTTCATTGTATGCATGCGTATATTTAGCTATGATAGTATACATGTATTGTATGTTGGTACATGGGTGTAGGCACTTAGTGTATGTATTAGTTTTAAGTATGGGTTAATATACGTGTCGTATATTTGGTATATAATTGGTATATATATGTATATATATACATATATATAGTATGAACTCAATTAATATATATATACATTTGTATATGTATTGTATATGTATTGTATATGTATTTAATTTGGTGTATATGTATATTGTAAGTATTAATGCTAGATAATAATATGTATATTTATATATATATGTCACGCCCCAGTCCCAAAATACGTAGGACTAGGAATATGTAACACGCCAGCCGTATGTATACGAACTCCAATATATGGAAACCATATACACACGTACGATGTACATGAATATCCAATCCACAGTGGTAATATACTGTCACAATAAGTCACACGTAATTCTATATCTCATCCACAGCACAAATAATAGATAAATGGAAATCAATAACTGAGTATCAAATAAGCAGTCTCAAAGTATGATAGTCGGATGGAAACAAATCCACTGCAAATCGACTATAACCAAAACTACTAAAAAGAGAAGAGAATAAACTCTAATATAAGAATAAATGTCTCAAAAAGAGTAGCAACTAGAATCTCTAAACAGCTGCAATGGATCACATATAATCCGAAGGTAAGATCTCCTCAGACTGATAGGTAGCGTCAGGTCCAGGTCCATACTCCTGCGGGTACTCCTGCTCATCTATATCTGGAAAGGGACCAGGTCCTCAGAGGGACGTAACAAGATACAAAAAATATATGCCAATAAAGTACTGAAATATAAACATCCAATGGGGTCGCCTAACAATCTATGTGAATGCAGTTTGAGAACAACTTTCCACCAAGTGGGCTATCTGGCTAAAATGGGATTGGCATGGTTCTCTTGGAGATCCAGGGGCCTACAAAGGCACGACGACTTTTGAACGCCGGAGGCCCGCTTGATAATATATAATATATAGTGGTCATCATGACCGCGCATCTCCGGCGGAGCGTACGGGTTACACAAGGAAAATGCAAAGGAGCCCGAATGCCTTACTTGTTGTTCTCTTCACCCAAATCTCTAAGCATGTCATGTCCATGACACGATAACCTCTAATAACCGCCAGGTCTACTAGCATGGAAAGTTTTTATTGGCGGTTATCCCTATCCGTCGCACGACCTATACGTACCAGTGGCCAGCCGTGTACGCAAGTCCGTGTCCTACATGTGACTCACACTCGTGTAAGAATAGTGTCATGGTCAATGAAACATAAATGCCTCATGAAGATGGGGTGGTCTCATAAAGTAGGTCCAATGCATATACATAAATAAAAATATAGTACGACGACACCGTCGTTGCACCCAAGTTTCCTTGGGCGCACAGTTTATATAGAAGTTAAAATAAATGAACTAAAATAAATAGAATAAATATGCATGTCTCATATGGAATGTAAATACAGTACAATGGCAAGGTATACTTGCCTGACAAGAAATCTGTAAAGTGTAAGCGTCCAATGTCAAGGACACGGGATCTGGAACTAATGGCCTCCGAACAAACGTCTTCGGATGCTGAAATAGACATCACCAACATTTCCAGAATGAGCAAAATAGCTAAAAAGTACTCCCCTTTCGTCCAATTTGGATACAGGAGCAAAACGGTAATTTCGGATAAAAGTGGGGTCCACGTGTGGCCCACTTTGCACCGAAAAGTGTGCCGAGGATAACAGTCTCTAAATGGGACAAACTATAGGTCAAATAACTCTATATGTTAATACGAACCCAACGGTATGTCCAAATGTGGATTCCGATGGGCCGAACACAATTTTGTCCAAAAAGTCAACTGTGGGGCCCGCCAATTGGCGACTTGGTCAACCATCTCAGAATTGTGTGAAAATTGGGTCACAGGACCAACGCGTTACCACGAGTCCAGTGACGCAAGTTTCATCACAATCTGACGTGCATGCAGTAAATGCGCGCGACTTTCACAAAAGTTGCGACACGGAATGTGTCCGCGGATACGGCCTGATTTCGGCGCGCACACGCGTCCGAATAAGTTTCCACGAATTGTTATATATCTGGTTATGCTGCGCGCACCATTCGGTATACTTGGTACACGGCGGGGCGGTCCCGTTTGGCGGGGCGCGCTCCGTTTTCCAACTTTTGGAAATCTGAAAAAAGTGGGTTCGCGGGATTTTGTGACAATTTTTATTCTGTCCACAGCAGCTAATAATATAGGGTTATTTAACAGAAAATAAACTAGGTCAAGTTTTCTACACATACCAAAAAGAATCATTGAATTCGAATCTCTGTGGTGGAAGATACGAACTTGGCAACATGGGTGGTCACCGCAGTTTTCTGCGATCCCAGAATTCGGTCTGCTCGCGCCAACTTGGACGCTATTTTTTCCTATGGGTACACGTTGTTCAAGGTCTGCTATCATACATATATGAGAGAGGGTTAAGGGATGAGCATACCGGTGAAGACGGAACGGCGTTTGGTTGAGCGAGTCGACGGAAAGCAACTCCGGAACGAAGGTACCTCGTGTGGGAATCTGCAGTGCGCGGGGTCGGGTCGTCGGGATTTGTTTGGACGGCTGGCGGGGTTCTCTGGCTGCGGTGACGGCTCTCTCTAGGTCTAGATGAGAAGATTAGGGTCTCGAGATTTTAGGTTAGGGTTTTAGAGAAATAATATATATATATATATATATATATATATATATATATATATATATATATATATATATATATGAATTTGAATAGGGAGAGAGAAAGAATGGTTCGGGTCCGTGGGTCCGCGTGCAAAGGGGGCGTTGGACGCTGGCTTTGTGGGAAGGGATGCTGCTGTAGCTAACTTGCTAACTTTGCTAGTTTGTTGGAATGGTATTAGCTTAAGGTTATTAGGATAGTTATTATTATTAGTATTAGTTGTTTATTAATTCTTTTTTTTTTCTTTACTTTTCCTTTTTCTTTATAAAATATATATATATATATATACTCATAAGAAAATTTATAGATTATATTAATGCACACCATTAAGCTAGCAACTGTTCAAGCGGTCTCCTACATGAAATAAATTTTGAAAAATTTCTGATGGTCCCACAAATCCTCTAAGTGCACCAACACCTAAAATAAAAATTATTAAAAATCTATTTTTTCTATTTAGCCACTAATTACTATAATTAAATTAATAAATAAAAATGGTATATACGATTTTTCTAGGATAGGGGTTTTACATTCTACCCAACTTATAAAAATTTTGTCCTCGAAATTAAAATTAAGCCACGATAGAATGCAAGGATGGTATAAGATATAAATTATAATATAAATTCATACCTTGGTCTGTGAATAGGTTCGGAAAACGCTTGCGCATGTCGTCCTCGCGCTCCCAATTTGATTCTCCTAGCGCGCCATGCCTCCACGCTACGCGAACCAAGGGAATAGACTGGTTCCTCAATATTTTCTCTCGACGATCAAGGATTCCCACGGGTTGCTCTTGGTAAGACAAGCTTGACCCAATGGTGATCTTTGAATGGTCGATAATATGACTGCTGTCTGCCATATATCGCCTGAGCTGCGACACATGGAATACGTCATGTACTCCCTCCAGTGGAGGTGGTAGCGCAAGTCGATATGCCACCTCTCCAACTCTCTCGAGCACGTCAAATGGTCTAATATACCTTGGACTCAACTTGTCGTGCCCTCCGAATCGGATGGTGCCTCTGGTCGGTGATATCCTCAAGAAGACGTGATCGCCCTCTTTGAACTCCAAGGGACGACGATGAAGGTCTGCCCACTGCTTCTGCCTGTCTTGCGCTGCTCGCAAGTGTCCCTGAATCTTCTTGACTGTCTCTACGGTGTTGACCACCAACTCTGGTCCCAGAATCTGACGTTCTCCCACGTCACTCCAACACACAGGAGACCTACATTTTCTTCCATACAATGCTTCAAACGGAGCCATCTGAATACTCGTTTGATAGCTATTGTTGTAAGAAAACTCCACAAGATGTAGGTGGTCCTCCCATGATCCTCCAAAGTCTAACATGCAAGCCCTCAACATATCCTCCAAGGTCTGAATAGTATGCTCCGACTGTCCATCTGTCTGCGGGTGGTAAGATGTACTGAATTTCAGACGAGTTCCAAGACTCTCTTGCATGCTCCTCCAAAAGTGCGATATAAAGCGCGAATCTCTGTCCTATACTATGCTGACTGGTATCCCGTGCAATCTCACGATCTGCCTCATATATAAGTCAGCTAAAGCTTCTGTAGACTGGCCAACTCTAAAAGGTATAAAATGGGCTGACTTGGTGAGTCGGTCCACTATTACCCACACTGCATCTCTCCCACTTGGACTCTTGGGAAAACCCGTGACGAAGTCCATAGTGATGTGCTCCCACTTCCACTCTAGAATTGGAAGTGGTTGCAATAAGCCTGCTGTCCTCTAGTGCCCCGTCTTTACTTGTTGACATACCAGACATTTAGCTACAAAGCGAGCTATCTCTCTCTTCATTCCATGTCACCAAAAGTGCTGTCGTAAGTCGCGATACATCTTGGTGCCTCTAGGATGAATAGAATAAATCGAACTATGAGCCTCTGTTATCAGCTCCCGTCGAATCTCTCCATTCGGAACATAAAGACGATCACCACATTGTAAAGTCCCATCCTCATGAATGCGCAATCATGTCTGCTCTCCGGCCTCTGTCCTTTCCTTCAGTCTCCTGAATCTGGCGTCTGTAGGCAAAGCTGCCTTAATCCTCTCTACCAATGATGATTAAACTTGCAAGTTGGCTAGTGTCCCATCTGCTCGGGGTAATATCACTTCAATGCCAAGCTCTTGCAAGTCCTTCAATAGTTCCCTCTGTGCTGTCAAGAAGTAAGTTGCTGGCTTCCGGCTTAACGTGTCTGCTACAACGTTAGCCTTGCCTGGATGATAATGTAGCTCTATCTCGAAGTCTTTCATCAACTCGAGCCATCGACGTTGCCTCATATTTAACTCCTTCTGCGTGAAGACATACTTGAGGCTCTTGTGGTATGTATAGATCTCCACTCGTTCCCCATATAAGTAATGTATCCATAGCTTCAGAGCAAATACAACGGCTGCAAGTTCCAAATCATGGGTCAGATAATTCTTCTCATGTACTCGTAACTGCCTAGATGCATATGCAATCACCTTGCCATGTTGCATCAATACGCACCCCAAGCCTTTTCCTGATGCGTCACTGTAGATCACATAACCTCCTGATCCAGACGGAATAGTCAACACTGGTGTTGTAGTCAGTCGCTTCTTCAACTCTTCAAAGGCGGCTTGACACTCGTCGGTCCATATAAATTCTTGATCCTTACAATTCAAGTGAGTCATAGGTGCTGCTATCCTTAAGAAGTTTTCCACGAACCGTCGGTAATATCCCACAAGTCCAAGAAAACTCCTCACCTCTGCTGCTGATTTAGGAACAGGCCATGTCTCAACTGCTGAGATCTTCTCTGGATCAACAGAAATACCATCTCATGTAACAACATGCCCAAGAAATGAAACTCTGTCTAAGAAGAACTCACATTTGCTGAGCTTAGCATATAACTGCTCTCTCATCAAATTCTCTAGAATAATCCGCAGATGCTCCTCGTGCTCCTCGTGGCTCTTCGAATAGACAAGTATATCATCTATGAAGACGACCACGAACTGATCCAAGTACTGGTGGAAGACTCAATTTATCAAGTCCATGAAGATCGCTGGAGCATTGGTCAATCCAAATGGCATGACCAAAAACTCGTAGTACACATATCTTGTTCTGAATGCGATCTTCGGAATGTCCTGCTTCCGTACCTTCACTTGGTGATATTCCGATCTCAAATCTATCTTCGAGAATAACTTAGCTCCACTGAGTTGATCAAACAAGTCATCAATGCATGGCAATGGATATTTGTTCTTCACTGTCACTGCATTCAAGGCTCTGTAGTCAATGCATATACGCACTGACCCATCCTCCTTGGGTACAAACAACACTGGTGCTCCCCAGGGTGATGCACTCGGTCGGATGAAACCTTTCTCCTCTAGCTCTTTCAACTGTGCCTTTAACTCGTCCATCTCCTTCTTCTCCAGTCTGTAAACATGCAATGCTATAGGTGCTGCTCCGGGTGCTAGTTCAATTAAAAACTCTACGTCTCTGTCTGGGGGTAGTCCTGGCAATTCCTCTGGAAAGACGTCTAGAAATTCTGAAATAATGGGATGATAGACAACATCGTCCATTGCGAGTTGCATACCATCAAGGATTTCTGTGGATCCTCGGGCAAACTCAAGTTCGGGCTGGCCTGGTACCTTAAAAAGAATGCTTCCTCCAAAGCAATCGAAGAAAGCGTGGTACTTGCTCAGCCAGTCCATTCCAAGCACAATATCAAAAGATGGCATGGGAAGGACTAAGAGTTGGGCGTTCATCTCTCTTCCACGTATCACTATAGGGCCCGATCTACAAACCCAGCTAACTGGTATAACTCCTCCTCCGGTTAGAATTCTAACACAACTAGATAAAGGTGTAGAAGCAATGTTGTGTTTGGCAATACAACTAGATAATATGAATGAGTGGGTGGCTCCCGTATCAAATAATGTCACAGCAGAAAAAGTAAAAGCAAGGATAGTACCTGCTATGACATCCACCTCATGATCCATGTCATCTACCTCCAATGCAAAAGCTCGTTCGTTCCTCTGCGGTTGTCCATGTCCGGTCCTCATATACTGCTCCTCCTGGGTAGGTAGCGGTGGTCCTCTCTGAAATCCTCCTGCTGCTGGGGGTCGAGGTGCTCCCGGTCCAGTCATCTGCTGGGCTGGCTTCGGTACTGGAAGCTCTAGTCTATGAACTGGTGGTGGGAGTGTCGATGTCTGCATTGGGCAGTCTCTCGCCATGTGCTTTCCGGAGCCACATCTCATACACTGACCCAAGTGAGTCCGACAATCTCTCGATATATGTCTGCGTTTCCCACAATAATTACAGTAGGGCTTCCCCGAATTCTGGTATGGTCCAGCTCTGTGTTGCTGATGTTGCTGTGCCAAGGGACGTCTGATAGGTCCTCCATGTTGTGTCCTGGCTGGTCCCTGCCGTGTCCTTGCCGATCCTTGTTGTGTCCTCAGCTGACCTCCTTTTTCTCTGCTAATAGTTTCTTGCAATCTGGCCTCTGTCAGTAGTTCAACATAAGAGACTCGGGACTGCGAGCTTGTATAATATTGTAGCTCCTGGGCCAGTCCTCGATGAAACCTCTTAGCCTTAGCCAAGTTATTTGGTATCAAAGCAGCGCCATATTTGCTGAGTCGACTAAACTCGGCATCATACTCCTCCACTGTTCGGTTCCCCTGCTCCAAGTGAAGAAACTGATCGTACAATGTATCTTTGACGGTGTCCGGAAAGTACTTTCTCTCAAAGCACTCCAAGAACTGCTCCCAAGTCTGGTAAGTACCCAACTGGCGCTCCATGGATTCCCGCCAGTGATGAGCATTACCATCTAGAAGCGTCCGTACACCCGTCATCCATAGGTCCATAGGTAACTGCGATGCCTCCAGTAGCTTCTGCGTGTGAGTGATCCAGTTGGTAGTCTCCTTCGGGCTCTCAGTGCCCTTGTACTGCCTCGGACCCATCTGAATAACATCCTTTACTGATCCAACCCTAGCTCGAGGTACTGGAGCTAGTGCTTGGGCTGGTACGGTAGCTTGTGCAGCCATCCTCTCCAGTGCTGCCAAAAATTCTCGCCTCTGCTCAGCTGCCTGCTGCCTCTGTTCCTGTATCATCATCTGAAAGAATTGGAACATCTGCGCTTGGCCATCTTGCGGTACTGGGAAAGCTGGAAGGTTCCCAATAGGTGCAGCGGGAAGGTCAGATGGAACTGGAGTGTGAGTCTGTCCATCTGGCCCCGGAAGCCTAGGAATCGTTGGGGTCCCTCCTTGAGTCTGACCATTGACTCCAGAAGTTGTGTCGCCATCGACGGCAGTACATCCATTTTGCAAATCCATCTCTCTGCAGGTGATGTACGAAACGATTAGAAAAAGTACAGGAATCAAACAGGATGCAAGTATTAAATAGGAAGGATGAGTTTCAGTCTAGTGTGGATGAGATCCTTATACTCTATTCCTATACGCAGGCTTGTTCGGTACAGTTACGTAACCGAGATAATATATTCTCGACCTGCATGAGCCACCACTAAAAATATGTCACGTTCCAGTCCCAAAATACGTAGGAGTAGGAATACGTAACACGCCAGCCGTATGTATACGAACTCCAATATATGGAAACCATATACACACGTATGCTGTACATGAATATCCAATCCACAGTGGTAATATACTGTCACAATAAGTCACACGCAATTCTATATCTCATCCACAGCACAAATAATAGATAAATGGAAATAAATAACTGAGTATCAAATAAGCAGTCTCAAAGTATGATAGTCGGATGGAAACAAATCCACTGCAAATCGACTATAATCAAAACTACTAAAAAGAGAAGAGAATAAACTCTAATATAAGAATAAATGTCTCAAAAAGAGTAGCAACTAGAATCTCTAAACAGCTGCAATGGATCACATATAATCCGAAGGTAAGATCTCCTCAGACTGATAGGTAGCGTCAGGTCCAGGTCCATACTCCTGCGGGTACTCCTGCTCATCTATATCTGGAAAGGGACCAGGTCCTCAGAGGGACGTAACAAGATACAAAAAATATATGCCAATAAAGTACTGAAATATAAACATCCAATGGGGTCGCCTAACAATCTATGTGAATGCAGTTTGAGAACAACTTTCCACCAAGTGGGCTATCTGGCTAAAATGGGATTGGCATGGTTCTCTTGGAGATCCAGGGGCCTACAAAGGCACGACGACTTTCGAACGCCGGAGGCCCGCCTGATAATATATAATATATAGTGGTCATCATGACCGCGCATCTCCGGCGGAGCGTACGGGTTACACAAGAAAAGTACAAAGGAGCCCAAATGCCTTACTTGTTGTTCTCCCCACCCAATGCTCTAAGCATGTCATGTCCATGACACGATAACCTCTAATAACCGCCAGGTCTACTAGCATACAAAGTATCTATTGGCGGTTATCCCTATCTGTCGCATGACCTATACGTATCAGTGGCCAGCCGTATACGCAAGTCCGTGTCCTACATGTGACTCACAATCGTGTAAGAATAGTGTCATAGCCAATGAAACATAAATGCCTCATAAAGATGGGGTGGTCTCATAAAGTAGGTCCAATGCATATACATAAATAAAAATATAGTACGACGACACCGTCGTTGCACCCAAGTTTCCTTGGGTGCGCAGTTTATATAGCAGTTAAAATAAATAAACTAAAATAAATAGAATAAACATGCATGCCTCATATGGAATGTAAATACAGTACAATGGCAAGGTATACTTGCCTGGCAAGAAATCTGTAAAGTGTAAGCGTCCAATGTCAAGGACCCAGAATCTGGAACTAATGGCCTCCGAACAAACGTCTCCGGATGCTGAAATAGACATCACTAACGTTTCCGAAATGAGCAAAATTGCTAAAAAGCACTCTCTTTTCGTCCAATTTGGACACGGGGGCAAAACGATAATTTCGGGTAAAAGTGGGGTCAACGTGTGGCCCACTTTGCACCGAAAAGTGTACTGAGGATAAAAGTCTCTAAATGGGACAAACTATAGGTCAAACAACTCTAAATGTTAATACGAACCCAACGGTATGTCCAAATATGAATTCCGATGGGCCGAACACAATTTTGTCCAAAAAGTCAACTATGGGGCCCGCCAATTGGCGACTTGGTCAACCGTCTCAGAATTGCGTGAAAATTGGGTCACAGGGCCAACGCGTTACCACGAGTCCAGTGGCACAAGTTTCGTCGCAATCTGACGTGCGTGCAGTAAATGCGCACGACTTCCACAAAAATTACGATACGGGATGTGTCCGCGGATACGGCCTGATTCCGGCGCGCACACACGTCCGAATCAGTTTTCACGAATTGTTACGTGTCTGGTTATGCTGCGCGCACCGTTCGGTACACTTTGTACACGACGGGGCGGTCCCGTTTGGCAGGGCGCGCTCCGTTTTCCAACTTTTGGAAATCTAAAAAAAGTGGGTTCGCAGGGTTTTGTGACGAATTTTATTCTGTCCACAACAGCTACTAATCTAGGGTTATTTAACAAAAAATAAACTAGGTCAAGTGTTCTACACATACCAAAAAGAATCATCGAATTCGGATCTCTGTGGTGGAAGATACGAACTCGACAACATGGGTGGTCACCGTAGTTTTCTGCGATCCCAGAATTCGGTCTGTTCGTGCCAACTTGGACGCTATTTTCGCCTATGGGTACACATTGTTCGAGTTCTACTATCATACAGATATGGGAGAGGGTTAAGGGGTGAGCATACCGGTGAAGACGGAACGGAGTTTGGTTGAGCGAGTCGACGGAAAGCAACTCCGGAACGAAGGTACCTCGTGTGGGAATCTGCAGTGCGCGGGGTCGGGTCGTCGGGATTTGTTTGGACGGCCTGGCGGGGTTCTCTGGCTGCGGTGACGGCTCTCTCTAGGTCTAGATGAGAAGAGTAGGGTCTGGAGATTTTAGGTTAGGGTTTTAGAGAAATTATATATATATATATATATATATATATATATATATATATATATATGAATATGAATAGGGGGAGAGAAAGAATGGTTCGGGTCCGTGGGTGCGCGTGCAAAGGGGGCGTTGGACGCTGGCTTTGTGGGAAGGGATGCTGCTGTAGCTAACTTGCTAACTTTGCTAGTTTGTTGTAATGGTATTAGCTTAAGGTTATTAGGATAGTTATTATTATTAGTATTAGTTGTTTATTAATTCTTTTTTTTCTTTTCTTTACTTTTCCTTTTTCTTTATAAAATATATATATGCATATATATATATATATATATATATATATATATATATATATATATATATATATATATATATATATATATATATATATATACTCATAAGAAAATTTATATATTATATTAATGCACACCGTTAAGCTAGCAACTGTTCAAGGGGTCTCCTACATAAAATAAATTCCAAAAAATTCCTGATGGCCCACAAATCCTCTAAGTGCACCAACACCTAAAATAAAAATTATTAAAAATCTATTTCTTCTATTTAGCCACTAATTACTAAAATTAAATTAATAATTAATAAATAAAAATGGTATATACGATTTTTCTAGGATAGGGGTTTTACAATATACTAGGTGACCCGAGTGTAAATACGAATACCCCGTAGATTACATTGACTTGTGACCATCTAACATGTTAGCAGACTGCCATATGTACACCGATATACTGGCGAGCCCCATATCTTTTTGACTGCCTGTCTTGTACAGCAATTACAGACGCGACACCCGTGCAATTAGACGCACACTTGACCCTAGTTGACCAGTGTCATACCTAGCGTAGCCCAGAGTTAAATATATTTATGATTGTGTGTTAGTGTAATTTCTGATGCAATATTGTATTATATGATGTCTATAGGATTGTTGGATTGTTCAGATAAGACTTCGGAATCAGGTTAATTGTATTGCCAGTAGCAGGACCCCAAGCGAGTATATTCTCTGACAGTTTTCATTATGTTAATTATCTCTATAATTCTAGTTGTATAGCGTACATGATTCTGACACTGTTGTATACACGAGTAGGCATCATCGAGACCTGGCATGAGGAGTCATGATTGGAATCCATCGTGCTAGCTGGAAAAACAGGAAAATATTAGTAGCTTATGTGATCATACCCAACTCTACATACATCATAGCTCACCCACACCTCACGTCGGTGCAGCCTGACCATTACATGCCTCATAGCCTGTTATGTATGATTAGCCTGACTATTGCTTGCATCATAGCTATCCGGATGGTTATTCTGACCTTACATGAATCATAACTAATTATATGTAACAAGCCTGATTAGTCCCAAGCCGATCACATGTATCTCTAGTATATTGATCTAGCATTCCTTATATTCTAGTTATTGTTCTAGCATGCACTTGTATTTTTGTTCATTGCTAGTTGCACCATTGATGACATATGCTCCAGTATTTCTATTTTCAGTATTTTTATTGCCAGTATTTATATCCATCTTGTATTTCTTTACACTGTATTATAGTTTTTGTCAATATACATGGAACTGCTGTTAGTGCTTGTACTTCGCTCCAATTCTGACTGAATATTTTTTTCAGACTGTGACTTAAAGGACTTGTTTCCGGCATACTTGGAGATTTGGATATTATGGATTACATGTTAGATTATTTTTGTTGTTTAGACTTGTCTTGTATTTCATTTGTTTTCTTCGATATCTCATCGTGCTCTAGTTTTTGTGATTCAGTATTCCATATTATATTATGATATCTGTGTCTCCTTATGGAGTTGGATATTCGTGTGAGATTGATTAGCTAGTATTGTGACCTAGACAGCGTTCTACCGTCGATGCTGCGGCGTAGGCTGGACATACCCACGTACTCGTGCCATAAATTCTGGGTACGGGTCATGACACGTTTTTAGTAGAGGCCCATGCAGGTCAGACTTCGCAAGTTGTGCGATGTCGTAGTAGTGCAACGTCTTAGTTGTACTACTGCGTGCCTGCAATAGGATATAGGACATAGGATACTAGGATGAGAGATGATACTCAATTACAAACTTTTGAGAGATTCCTGGGACGACCCTTGAGAATCTTATTGTAATTTCCAATTTAAATCTTTTTTTCTTGTTCCGTCCATCCTCACTTGTTGTTATCGAATTTGGTTCTTGTTAATCAGTTGTTAAACTTAATTCTTGGTATTGTTGTTGAGTTTTGATTTTATATCGAGATAAACTTTATAGACTAAAATTTACGGTATCATCTGATGACATAAGTTGATGAGGACAGTGAGAAAGGTAAAATGTCTACTTTGGTTATGGAGCCTAAAGTTTATCGCAGCCACATTAGCTGTCCTGGCGGAAACGTAGGAACCTGACCTTGGATGTACAAATCTTAGTTATAAAATTTAGAGTTTCTCGCAGCCATACCGGTTGGCGTGGCGAGGATTATAGATGACGTAATTATAGAGTTGCATACCTTAGTTATGTAACCTATCGTTTATCGCAGCTACACTTACTGGCGTGGCGAGGATTCTGAGTGTCATAATTTCGGACATACGTGTATGATTATCAGGTTGTATCTTAAATTATTTCTTAAAGTATCATCTCAATACTTATCTACTTCGGTTATTATATGACCTTGTTCCATCATTTTCTTTGCTAGCAATAGAGATATCTTCAGTCCTTAAGCCAGTTCCTTTTTGAGCTTCTTTTCTTTGAGGATTCTTTGTTAGTATGATAATTGGTGACTTACAATTATGTTTGTGTCTTGTATTAGTGTTGACTGAGTGTAACTTGTGAGTTTGTAAGTGTTTCTTGGTTGGATATATGAGCAGTAGGAATCAATCTAGAGTTAACCCATAGCGTAGTGCCTTGTAGCAATAGTTCTATAATAGGTATCATTATAGTTAGTATTGGTACTATAAGTAGAAGTAGGAGTAAAGAGTATCATTGATGGTTCCAGGAGTTAGTATCAGAGTCAACATGCCAGTCCTGGATAGTCATGAATTCATGTAGTTGGGTGATCCATATAAACAATTAAGTACCGAGGAAATTGTATTAAAAATTAATGGAGCATGATATTTAATTTGATAATTGATTACTTGGGTGTGTCAAGAGTAAAGAAATGTATATGCATAAAAGGTATTAATGAGTGTGCCATGGGTTGAGAGATGTCAAGGTTTATAATGGATATATAGTGTATCAGTCTGTAAAAGATTAAGAGAAGATACGTATACATAAATCGAGATATGGAACCATATGCCTGCCTTTGAGAGTGAAGTAAACATATGTGTTATAGAAAGTGCAAGTGATCATGAGTTCTAGTGAGTGTGATGAGGTGATCTAATGGTGAAGCTACTGTTACTATACCAAGAGTACTAATGTTTCTATATCGAGGATTAGTTGAGCAATGTGCTAATAACAGTAAGTATTTCATGTGATAATAATTAGATTGGTGTATCAATTAATATAGATAGAAAATTATTGGAGAAAATACATGTGATGATAACTTTGATCATTGGAAATAATAGTGCAAGTAATCCAGGCAGTGCAATATTCAGTACACAGTTGAGGGTTGTAGACAATTGGTGTATTTGTGTGCACCTTGAGTATTAGAGATTGTGAGTATTGATATGTATACTTGTGGATTTAAATTTATAATTTGAAGATTGGAAATGAATTTCAATTTTAAGAATTTTTGAGGAGTTGATATTTTATGTTATTAAAATTTTTTGAGGATTCAAATTCAATTCAATAAACATAGTCAAAGCTATAAAGATTTTTGGAAGTGATTAAAAATTTATTTCAATATTTGAATATTTAACTTTTGAGGAAGTATATGCATTTTATTTTAAATTGTTCAAGAAGTTAAATTTTGATGATTTTATTTTGAGGATTAAATTTTATGGTGGGTAAGAAATGCATAACAGTATATGAGTGGATGATGTACATATGTAAGGATCTGTTGGTTTGAGCATGCTTGAGATGGTACTGCAAACTGACTTGGGTGTCCATCTAAAGTTGTATTAGAGAGAAAAGTACTTAGTGTGGTGTGTTGCACTTGGTATGCACTTGAGTGATAAGAGCAACTAGTATAAACAATTGCAGTAGGTACGAGAGCTAGCAGTGGGTGTGCTAGTAGTAGAACAGTGGTACCAAAGGAAAGGGGTATCAAACTTTAGATGCATCATTTGACCTATGATTATGTTAAGAGGTCCTTGGTATCAGATTTTGGTATTAATAGACAGATGTGTATAATGTGGATGTATCCATGGATATCTTGTGGACTAGTGATTAGTTGATATAGGTAACGGTGTATAGGGACAAAAATTTGTGAATAAATGTGCCAGAGTTAAGTCTATGATAGAGGTTGAAGATGTCCAAGTAATGGGTTAGAAGGCTATGTTATGTTCTTTCCTTCTGTTCATTTTTCGTCTGTTTGATTGATTGATTGATTGATTTCTTAGTACCGTAGTTTGTATCAATGATTCTCTTGCTAGAATGTAGCTAATAGTACACCCTGACAGAGACTATAATACCATAATAAAAGAGACAATAGACCATACATTTTTTTTCTAGATTGCATGTTGTATGACTGTAGGTAAGATTTTCTTAGACCTTGATTGTTGGGAGTTTGACCGTAGTGAAGAGTTAATGAAGAGGTTATGACTTGACAAAGAGAGACAATGTGCCTTAAATTTTGAGGATAAACATTAATTTAAATAAAGAGTTGAGAACTTAATATGAAAGAATTGACGATTTTGTTAAATCATTGATTTTTATGAATATTACGATATGATTGAATTTGTCATTAAAATTCGAGAAAAGTAAGGAGATTATCATTATATTTATTTGATTGCAAGATATGAAATTAAAATTTTATATTTTGAATGTTGTATTTGAAGATCTCATAAGTATTACATTGTTTGAGTATTGTGTGGAAAAAGAAATCGAGGATTAAGATCACTGATGGATTTGTGTTTTAATTCAAATTTTGGGATAAGATTTTTAAATTTTATAAATATGCATTGATTGGATTTCAATTAGAGGATTGGATAGTAAATTTTATATTTAGTGACTAACTTAAAATTTTGAGGAGATTGTGATAAGAATAAAATTTGATTTTAAATTGAAGATTTCCAGAAAATATGATAATTATAGAATTTTGAAATTTTTTGTGAAATAACAATATGGATTAGTTCATAATTATGTGATTTGATAAATTTAAATTTTGATGGTAAAATAAATAAATAAATAACAAAATTCTTTGAAGGAGGGTAGACTTTTCACCCCCACATTTCAGATTAGGGGTATTTTCGTATTTTCATAATTAATGTGTAAATAATTGCATGATGATTAATTATATTTAAATTGCTGTGATTTTATTTTATTGTTGTGCCTCACCGTTGCTTCGATATTTGGAGCACTACACTAGCCATTGTCTTCCAACAGATTTCTCACCTTTGCCCTAGACGTGCCAGACTTTTATTTTGATCTTTGTGTGACTCATAACTATGCCATGATGTGCTTCATTTTAGTCGCACAACATTCGTCGCAAATGACTATAATTAATTCGATATAAATTAAACTTTGTATCGTTGTGCTTTCCAATCGAAATTGGAGACACAATCTCGACCCATTTGAGCAACCCAAATTAGGGTAATATTCTATTCTGAGTCTTCTACGTCCATGATACTTGTGTTCCACTTAATTTTAGCCCCATGTGCTTCTAATTAATTTTAGAACACCAATTTTATTTATTTTAATTAAATTAAACCATAAATCCAAACTTATACAATTTTCTAATTGTTGGGCACTTTTGTGCAAAAGCGCATTAAGGTGTCCACCCCGTTGGACACGACACGTAAATAAACCCATTTCTCCTTCATATATATTTTTTTATAATTTTTGGGAGTGTAATTCAACATCAACCTCCTTGAACCATGGCCCTCCTAACCTTGAACCAATGCAATCCTAGCCTTTCATTTTGAACCCATTTAAATCCTAGCCCATTGAAATACCTATATGACAACCCAAGCCCAATTCTAAGAGATGTTGACCAAGTCAAACTTTTCTAGGTCAAACCAAACCCCCTTTCCATATGTATATAATACCCTTTACTTTTCCTTTTCTTTTCCTTTAAACTAAACCAATACCAAGCAGCCGACCCTATCTTCCCTGTTCATTCATCATCCCTAAACCGCCGGAGTCCCGAACCTCTCGCCGGAGACTCCTCCGCCCGGCCAGGCACTCGCCACCCCAGCCGCCTGCACGACCCCACTCTCCAACAACACAGCCACCACCACGCTTCACCTTCCGCTCCTCCCTGTCAACCCGCTGAACGAGCATTGACCCGACCTGTCCCTCCTCCGCCATACTCGCCGAGCCGCCGGGTTCGACGACTGCTGAACTGCCGAAGACCTCTGTACGCAGCCATCTCCTTCCCGCCGATCCCGCCAGGCCTGTCGATCCTCGCCTGATCCCAGTCCGGCCACCCCTCATCTTCCTCGACTAGAGCTCCACCTCGACCCCGACTGTCCAGTCCATCCGCGGAGCACAAACACTTCGCCTGAGACCCACTGCTCATCCACCTGAGTCCACCTCGACCCCGCCTCCTTGCTGAGCCGACTCTCCCTAATCACCTGAACCGCCTCCTTCCCTTCCTCTGGCGAAACTCGACAGCAGCCATCAGCTCCCCGCCTGTTCGACCTCCTCTTCCTTCCTTCCCAACTCCGGTAATCCTCCTCTGCTCGACTTTCCTGTTCTCCTCGACCTTCCTACGATTCCCCCCCCCCCCGCCTGTCAGCCGGAGCCGACCCGCTGGACCACGGGAGGCCCGCTGTCTCATGTACCCCCTTCATCTCCTCCCTGTTATCCCCAACTCCTCCGGCCAACTACACAACAGCCACCCTGAGCAAGCCACTCACCACCACCACAGCTCATGACCACCTTCTTCCTTCCTCGACGAGCACCCGCAGCCCCTTCACCTCGCCGGACCACCTCGAGCAGCCTCGACCCTGCCTCCTCCCTGTTCGTCGTCGTCATCACGATCACCATCATCATCACCTTCATCCTCATCACATCATCATCATCACCATCGCCATCATCGCCGTTAACATCATCATCGCCATCATCGTAGTTACCATCATCAACACCATCGTCATCGTCGCCGTAGTCGTAACCATCGTTATCGTCATCATCAACATCATGGAGATTATCGTCGTCATCACCTCCGTCATCGTCATCATCGCCGATCTCGTGCACGTACACAGGTTCGAGTTCTTCCCCCTTGCGTACATGTATACGTACGCGCATATGCGTATTCTTTATTGTATGCATGCGTATATTTAGCTATGATAGTATACATGTATTGTATGTTGGTACATGGGTGTAGGCACTTAGTGTATGTATTAGTTTTTAGTATGGGTTAATATACGTGTATCGTATATTTGGTATATAATTGGTATATATATGTATATATATACATATATATAGTATGAACTCAATTAATATATATATACATTTGTATATGTATTGTATATGTATTTAATTTGGTGTATATGTATATTGTAAGTATTAATGCTAGATAATAATATGTATATTTATATATATACTAGGTGACCCGAGTATAAATACGAACACCCCGTAGATTATATTGACCTGTGAACATCTAACATGTTAGCAGACTGCCATATGTACACCGACGTACTGGCAAGCCCCATATCTTTTTGACTGTCTGTCTTGCACAGCAATTACAGACGCGACACCCAAGCAATTAGACGCATACTTGACCCTAGTTGACCAGTGTCATACCTAGCGTAGCCCGGAGTTAAATATATTTATGATTGTGTGTTAGTGTAATGTCTGATGCAATATTGTATTATATGATGTCTATAGGATTGTTGGATTGTTCAGACAAGACTTCAGAATCAGGTTATTGGTATTGCCAGCAGAAGGACCCCAGGCGAGTACATTCTCTGACAGTTTTCATTATGTTGATTATCTCTATAATTCTAGTTGTATAGCGTACATGATTCTGACACTGTTGTATACACGAGTTGGCATCATCGAGACCTGTCATGAGGAGTCATGATTGGAATCCATCGTGCTAGCTGGAAAAACGAAAAAATATTAGTAGCTTATGTGATCATACCCAACTCTACATTCATCATAGCTCACCCACACCTCACGTCGGTGCAGCCTGACCATTACATGCCTCATAACCTGTTATGTATGATTAGCCTGACTATTGCTTGCATCATAGCTATCCGGATGGTTAGCCTGACCTTACATGAATCATAGCTAATTATATGTAACAAGCCTGATCAGTCCCAAGCCGATCACATGATATGCTAATGTTTTACACACTTAGCTATATGTTCTTGACATGTATCTCTAGTATATTGATCTAGCATTCCTTATATTCTAGTTATTGTTCTAGCATCCACTGATATTCCAGTTCATTGTTCTAGCATGCACTTGTATTTCTGTTCATTGCTAGTTGCACCATTGATGACATATGCTCCAGTATTTCTATTTTCAGTATTTCTTATTGCCAGTATTTATATTCATCTTGTATTTTTTTACACTGTATTATAGTTTTTGTCAATATACATGGAACTGCTGTTAGTGCTTGTACTCCGCTCCAATCCTGACTGGATATTCTTTCCAGACTGTGACTTAGAGGACTTGTTTCCGGTATACTTGGAGATTTGGATATTGTGGATTGCAGGTTAGATTATTTTTGTTGTTTAGACTTCTCTTGTATTTTATTTGTTTTCTTCGATATCTCATCGTGCTCTAGTTTCTGTGATTGAGTATTCCATATTATATTATGATATTTGTGTCTCCTTATGGAGTTGGATATTCGTGTGAGATTGATTAGCTAGTATTGTGACCTAGACAATATTCTACCATCGATGCTGCGACGTATGATGGACGTACCTACGTACTCGTGCCCCAAATTCTGGGTGCGGGTCGTGACATCTATCGATGCTCTAAGATCAACTGTCATATCCCGAAGCTCCATGATGCTGCGCTCGAGCATATCAAATCGTGCGATGAGCGTCTCATCGTCCGCCTACGGCTGGGACAGGGGCTGATCCTCCATCCTTCATAGCAACTCATCACAGAGAGACACAATCTGACGGTCAACGGTCTTCTGGACTCAGGCCGACGACTGTGAGGGCTGTGGCGAATGCGCACTTGCCGTGGAGGCCCTAGATGACTGCGTCACAACAAGGGTGCCATAGGATCCCGTACCGTAGTACGTACCCCTCTGGAGACCACCAGCGGCGGTCACCCACAACTCGTCCGTTGAAAGAGCTGGAGAGGGCTACAAGGAAGTACTAGCCTCTCCCGTTGTAGGTGCACTAGCAGTCGTCCTCTCACGCAGCCTAAGATACTCGGCCTAGAAAAGTTTGGATACTCGATAATTGTCTAAGTTATATTAAAATTAACACAAAGTAAAGTAATACTTACATAGGTCTGCGAGACCCTCTCATCAATGAGATTCCCGCCCTTTCGATGGGTGGCCAGGAAGACGGTCACCATGTTTGCATCCTCACCCCTCTGTATCTGTTAAAAATATATTATTTAGTACTAAAATTAAATATTTTATCCTACTACCATTTTATCGTACTTGCATTAAAATAATATATCTGGAAAAAATATACGAAACGACGGAAATATTCCGTCATCGGAATCGAGCCACCACACCACTTTGCTGACTTCTGTCTGGCCGCTTTGGCCTTCGCAGACCTTTCCTTGTACCTCGGATCGTCGAATCTAGCCCTCATCGTAGTCCACTGCTCAGGCGTGATCCAACCTAGGATCGGTTTTTCTTCGCGATCACGAGCCTTTTGGTCATCCAGAGCATTATGGATCAGCTTGGCGGCAACGACAGAAAACATCTGCTCGATCAACTCGGCCCTGTGCAGTGGATAGAAATATGTTTGCTACAATAAGTAATTTTGTAAGTTATATAATATGCATAAATTAGATGATTGATATAATATACTTTTACCTTGAAGTGCGCAAACCATAACGCCTTCTCCTCCGGAGCATCAGAGTAGTTGATCCAAGGGCCACCATAGTTGTTCCTCAGAAAGAGGCCCAGACGTCTCTGTACCGACGAGGGACGGTATCTATACAAAGATAATTATTTTTATCGAAAAGTCAATATATGATGAATAAAGAAATATACGATATATATGATGCTAAACCATCTAATTGACTTACTTTATACCGTCGGCCAAAATCTCTGTCCTCGTCTCCTCTGGAGCTGCGCATGGAGGATCTAGCTGATGCTGGACGACGTCGGCTCGACCTTCTCCATATGCTCATCTGTCTCCATGGTTCCGTCAGCAGGAGGAACGTTGGACGAGGGAGTACTATCAGGCCTGGAACTACTCTTCCCAGGAGTGCTGCCACGTAATGTCGTCAGAGTCGGAGATGTGACTGGTCGATATACTGGAGTACTAGGCGCCAAGGATCCAGAACCAATAGTAGGCAGTACCGGAGTAGCACTCCGTCTACCTCGGGACCTATCGCACGCTCCGCGTCGTCCTGTCATACCTGATAACAACATATGATGAATAAAGAAATACATAAATATATAGTACATTCTATATCAAAATGTTATAACTAGTGGTTTCACAAGTCTAAATGGATAGTACATTCTACAGTCAAAATATAATACATATCTTCGTCAAAATAGTACATTCTACAGTCAAAGTATAGTACATTCTACAGGCAAAATATTTTATTTTCAATCATCTTCAGAAAATTTATCTTATTCGCCTTCCTTGTCCTCATCTTCCTCTTCCTCCTCATCTTCACTTTCATCTACTTCATCTTTATTTTTGTCTTCCTCTTCGGATAATTCTATATCTTCTACATTATTAGTCGTGTAATGAGTAACTTCCATCGAGTCCACATCTACAATATTTGTTACAAGAGGTAGGTCATCGTCCTGATAAGCTATTTTGTCAACGTCAAAGGTATTTCTACCTTTAGTCTTGTATACTGTCCACCAATCTGACCTCGCTGTCCCCCGTCTAGGATAAGTTGTGAAGTACACGAGCTGAGCCTGACTTGATAGGACAAATAGTTCGTAGCCTTGATATCAACGCTTGTAGTTTATATCCACAAGACTATGCTTATCAATTTTTCAACCTTGGTCTTGAATCGGATCGAACCATTCACACTTGAATAACACGATCTTAGCAGGTTCTGTGCCATAATTATATGTCAACTCCACAATCTCTCATAAGATGCCAAAGAAATCATTGGCTGGATCGACGTCTTTGTAGTTCGAAGATTTGATACACAAACAATTATTTTTTATGGAATCAAGATCCAGAAAGCTGTCTCTGATTGGAGCATTTATTGAGTTGAACCTAAACCCATTCACACATAAACTTGGCCATATTTTGATGGCAGTAATTGGTCCCTTAGCTAGAGTTCTAATAGATTCAGTCTCGAGTGTTATTAGACAATCGACCTAAATACCAAAGTACCGATAGTAAGCTATTTATTGTGTAAGTGCATACAGAAAAAGTAATTACCAAGCTCCTTACATATGCGCTCTCGTTCTATTAGTAGCAACATGAGGTTTGAAATACGTCGAGCAAAAGTTTATGATCTCCTCGAGAACATAAGCTTCATAAATAGAGCCCTCAACCCGTGCCTTATTTTTTACCTTTCTCTTTAGGTGATTCAGATGCCGTTTGAAGGGGTACATCCACCGATAATCGACAGGACCACCAACACATACCTCATAGGAAAGATGAATTGGCAAATGCTCCATAGAGTCAAAGAATCTAGGAGGAAACACCTTCTCGAGCTTTCACAGTGTTACCACAATGTCCTTATCTTGCTTTTCTAGACGATTGACGAGCAACTTAGTAGAACAAAGATCTTTGAAGAATATGATGAGCTGTGTCAATGGATCTCAAACGACATACGATAAAAATTCTTGAAATACAATCAGAATTAACCTCTCCATGAATACGTGACAATCGTGGCTCTTCATATCCACCAGTTTATTCTCCTTGAGGTGGACGCATCTTCTCAAGTTCGATACGTACCCATCTGAAAATTTTAGACGATGAATCCGCCTACAATGTCTTCATTTATCCTCCTTCTCCAGTGAGAAAACTGACTTAGGCTGCTTTAACTTTTTATTTCCCTCCTCTATCAAATGCAACGCATGACGTCTACATATTTCTTTTAAGTACAACCTGGCCTTCGGATTGTCTTTCTTCTTTCCTTTTACCTCAATTATATTATTAATTATGTTATCAAACACATTATTCTCTATATACATGACATCAAGGTTATGTCTGATCAGATTGGTGCTCCAATATGGAAAATCCCAGAATATACTCCTCTTCGTCCAGTTATGGGTGCGACCAAATTTGTCACACTTTTACCCCTTAGCAGGCTCTTTGATAGCACTTGGTAAATCTTTTACCTCTTCCCATATCGTGTATCTGGACCACCTTGGCGGTGGATTGGCCTTCTCTATAACGTCCGTACGAAAAGTATTCATGTTCCTCCGGTACGAATGATCCTTCGGCAGAAATTGTCGATGACAATCGAAGAAGCACGGTTTGCCTATGTGTTTCAAACGGAAAGCCTTAGTGTGATCCATGCAATACGGATATGAGAGACGACCATGAGTGCTCCATCCCGATAAAATTCTATAGGCCAAAAAATCATTGATGGTCCACATAAGTGCTGTCCTCATCTAAAAATTCTGCTTTCTGGAAACATCGTACGTGTTGGCACCTACTTCCCACAGTTGATTCAACTCACCTATCAAAGGCTATAAATATACATCGATGTTCCTCTTCGGATTGTTTAGACCCAGGATAATAACGGTTAGGAACATATACGGAGTCTTCATGCACATCCAAGAAGGTAGATTGTATGGAGTGACGATCACAGGCCAACACGAATACTGGGAGCCTGAAAGTTCGAATGAGGTAAAACCGTCGGAGGAGAGCCCCAATCTGACATTACGCGGATCCGAAGCAAAATCTGGATACTCTCGATCAAAGTGCTTCCATGCTTCTCCATCGGATGGATGATCCAATACTCCTTCGATCTATTTTCGCCTGTGCCAACTCATATTTTCTGCAGTCTCCTTCACTATAAACAATCTCTGCAACCGCGGCGTCAAATGCAAGTAGTGTATCAAATCGGTAGGCTTCTTTGCACCGACATACTTTCCTCTTCTAGTGGCCTTGTAGAGATCAGCACCACAAAATCTGTATGCATCTTCATCCTTGTCGTCTTTGTAGTACAACATGCACCCATTGTGACATGCATCGATTTTCTCGTATCCCATCCAGAGTGATCTCACCATCCTCTTAGATCGGTAAAAGTTTTTAGGCAACTTTGCACCCTCTAGTAAGATCTCTATAATCAAATCCATCAGTCAGTTATAACATTCTTGCGATATGTTAAAATTGGACTTGATGCTCAACAATCTTGTAACCACCTCCAATGGTGAATGATCTTCACAACCAGGATATAATAAAGTCCTTGCATTCTCCAACAACTCCATGAACTTCGCAGCATCGGTATTCGGTGCCTTCTCAGCTACATCATGATTATCCGGATCGAAACTAGGCCCCGCCGCATCAAAAACCATATTTACCCATCCGTCGTCGTAAGCAGCGTAGTCGTGGACATCCATATACGGCTCCACATAAGGCTCCAACTCTGATGCTAAAGACAAAAGTTCTCCGTACGCGGTCCACTAATAGTAATTCGGTATCAAATCCTTTGAGTACAAATGATATATGACTTCCACTTCTGGATAATATTTCAAGTTGCGATATCTCACACATAAATACTTAATTTTGGTACCACCCATGTACTGAGGGAACGCCTTGGCGAACTGCAGAAACTGCTGTACACCCTCAATGAATTCATCCTACACACCGCATGCACTACTAGAATAAGCGGGTTTAGCGACGTTTTTAGCGACAACAAAGAAAACGTCGCTAATTTAGTGACTCCATGTAAAATCGTCGCTAGACGTCGCTAATTGGCAATATTTAGCGATGTTTAGCGACTTTTACTCAGTTTTTAAAAGATTAGTTGCTATAAGTTCAATTTAGGTCGCTAAACATCGCTAATATATTTCATTTAGCGACGTTTAGCGACGTATTTAGCGACGTATGTCATTTGGACATTTAGCGACATCATTAGCGACGTGTCAGACATCGCTAACTTAGCGACGTGTCAGACGTCGCTAACTTAGCGACGTTATTAGTGACGTCGCTAAAACATTGCTAAATTTATTTCATTTAGGGCTGCTTTCTTCCATTTCTTTCTATCTCTCCCTCTCCCTCTCCCAAATTAGAAACCCACGTCCTCCCCCTCCGGCTCCCCTCCTCCTCCGGCGCCCCCTCCTCCCTCCCGGCGACCCCCCTCTGGCCGCGTCCTCCCTCATCCTCCTCCTTCTCAAGGAAAACCCGCTCTCTCTCTCTCTCTCTCTCACAGGACACACATGGCACTGATACTGACATGACACACACACGTTACAGACACTGACACAGACACGATACACATACTGACACAACACACATGTGACCTAGGGCTCAGGTCAGGGTTAGGGTTTTTGACTTGGGGTTAGGGTTTTTGACCTGGGGTTAGGGTTAGGATTTTTGAACTGGGGTTAGGGTTAGGGTTTTTGACCTGGGGTTAAGTTTAGGGTTTTTGTACTCCTATGTTGCTTGTTGTGTGCGTCTGGGCAGTGTTGATTGTGACTGACTGTGTCTGTGTGTGTCTGGGCAGTGTTGATTATGACTAACTGTGTCTGTGTATGTCTGGGCAGTGAAGAGTGGGGTGCCTATGAGGTATGATAGAGTATGGTGGAGGAATGGTTGTGTGCAAGGAGTTTATTGGGTATACTCTAGGTTTAATTGAACTGCAGGTGAGAGGGCTCGGGTCAATCCAAGGCAAGGACAAGTGGAGACTGTGGGTTGATATCAGTAAGTGAGGCTTGAGTCAATACCAGTTGAGTGTTATAATTATAATCAGGTATCTATATGTTATTTGTTATTATTTGAGTGTACTAATAACATGTATCAATACCAGTTGTAAAGTATTGGTAATATTGTGCAGTATTTGGGGACTGAGTTAATAGCTATATGTGTTGGTGTCTCTGTAAGACTGAGGTAGGTGTGGATATTTGAAATAAAATGTAGTGGGTATCAGACAATAAGAAGGGAAAAATTTGTTATCAAATGCAACTGTCACGCCTGTCATGACCCGCACCCGGATATTCGGGCACGAGTACGTGGGCACGTCCAGCCTACGCCGCAGTGTCGGCGGTAGTACGCTGTCTAGGTCATTTCTGGGGTCAATAAGTATCTATCTCATCCACAATAATGAACATGTAAGAATAATCACAGGAAAAAGGAATGCTAAGATTTCATAATATTTAATCTGTGACAACCAAACCACAGTTAATACAAGCCAGAAGATAAATCGGGGACAAACCCGAGTATGTGCTGAAAGGAAATAAAATAATAACTAACTGGCTACTCCTCCTCAAAGGTAGTCTCCGGAGTGGGAACCGGCTCCTCAATATGTCACCTGCTAACTCATAGGGGCCATAATAGGTAGGGGCAAAGTCCTCATCATCGCCTAAAACAACGGATCCAGTCAGGAAAGGAGCAAAGTACACAATGCACAACAAGATTAAACTAAATATTCATGACAATTAAAAAGAACTGACAGGTATTATGTTGAGAATATGTATAAATAAATAGTAACAATAACTAAGAGTTAATTGCTGTAAGACAGGGACATGAGTAAAACAGGAACAAGGTGACAGGAAAATGAATTACAACCAGGCAATAGGAACTGTAACAAGACAAGAAACTATGTGTGTGAACTTGTGTATTTAGAATACCTAGTTGGCATGTAGGGGTTTATAGGGTTAAACAGGCCGTCATAGACGGCTATTAAACAGGAATAATCGAGATCCGGCTGATGGACAGTCGTGTACCAACAGCTATTAATCATGGCAAGGGTCAGGGTAAACTACATGCCTTTCAGTATTCTCCCACCCGACATGAAAAGCAAGACATGAAATACAGTATCCAAGACATAAAATCCAGTATTCTAGCACTACGTGTAATCATCAAGGGTACTAGTAAAGCAGGGAATTAACTATCACAATATAAAGATTAAACTTGAAGTGCAGGTACTTACCTGTTGTTTGGATCTGATTAATTGTCCTCGGGGAAATAGTCCAGAGATGAGTCCAAAAGCTGAAATAGATATTACCATCATGCTCAGAAGATGTCAAATAGCTAGAAATGCCTGTCCTTGGGTCCAATTTGGAGACAAGGGCAAAAACGACAGTTTCAGGTCAAAACGGGGTCCGCCGGTGGGCCCGCTTTGCACCGAAAAACGTGTCCGGGTCAAAGGTCTCCAAATTCACCAAACTTAGTGTCAACAGGTCAGGAACGCTGATACGAACCCAACGGAACTTCCAGATTTGGATTCCGATGAGCCGAACACAAAATCGCCCGTCGAGCGGGGCCTGTGGGGCCCACGACACGCGATTTCGTCAACGTTCTCAGAATCGAACCAAACTTGACCCACAGGACCAGCGTATCGCTACGAGTCCGATGGCGTAAGTTTCGTCTCGATCCGACGTGTGTGCACGAAGTTAGGGTAAATTGCAGAAAAGGCGGATACGGGGCGATGTCCGCGGATACGCGTTGATTCCGGTGTGCACGCACACCCGAATCAGCTTCCACGAAAACTCACACGTCCGTATCGACGATGCGTACGTATCTGTGAAGATCGCACGCGACCAAGTCGTCCCGTTTGGCGGGGCGTACTCAGTTCCGGGGTGAAACATGGTCTGGTTTTTCCTGTTTTTGGATCGCGGTGTGCGATCACCACAGGACGCGATGTCCCGAACAGTTTGTCCGGACACCGAGAGGGTCATACAGGCTTTACAACGCAATTTACGGAATTGAAAACGGGGCAGCGAGGAGAAAGTTACACGCACCTGAACAGGGTCCAAAAACTCGGGTTTTACTGTGTCCGTGTCGTGTCCGACACGCCGACACGGGGAAGAATTAGGGCTAGGGTTTTCTGGCCGGAGACGGGCGGCACGGCGGCGGCTCTGTGGCGGGGGAGGCCGGCCGGGCTAGGGCGGGGCAGCGCGGCGCTCACTGGTGGAGGCGGCGGCGGCTCAGGGCGGCGCCGGACTGCTGCCGCTGCGGCTCTGCTGACTGCAGCTGCTGCCGTCGTCGAGGTCGCCGGAGGCAGGCGGAGGAGAGGGGAGGCAGAAGGGGAGACGTGGCGGGGTCGTCGATGGCGCAGGGCAGCAGCGGGAGGAGGGCGGCGGTAGTCGGCGAGGGGCGGAGGCTTTATAAGGGGATGGGAGCGGGGGATCGGCCGGGTAAGGGCGGGGGACACGGCGGCCGGTGCGGGGGACGTGCGGAGCGGGCGGGGGCGCGCTGCCGCGGCGGACTCGGCGACAGACGCGGGCAGCGGCGCCGGACGCGGGGGTGTGGAATGCGGGCTAGCGGATGCGGGTCGGGTTCGGGTGGACCCGACCCGACCCGTTAACTATACGGGCTGGGTTCAATGGGCTGGGCCGGCTATTGGGCTGGGTCGGGTATACGGGCTGGGCCGGGGTGGGTTTTAGTTAAATAAATAATTAAGTAAGTAATTAAATAAATAATAAATAAATAATAAATAAATAAATAAATAAATAAATAGTTTTTAGGTGTTTTAAAATAGGTCCGGGGCCCAATAAATTCCAGAAAAATTACCCTAAGTCCAGTTTTCTATTTTACACCCAAAAATATTATTTTCATAATATTTTAATGTTGTTTATTATCAATTAAAAATCATGTAATAATTCAAAATCTGATTTTAACTACAAAAAATTCAAAGAAAATTTCAGAAAATTGTGAAAAATCCCAATTTTACTAATTTTAAAAAATCAGGGGCTTACAATCTACCAAACTTATAAAAAAATTTCGTCCTCGAAATTTAAAATTAAGCCATAATCTGTTAATTCTTCATGTACATAAAGCAAGTCAATCATAATCTCCTTGCGACAGTTAAAATCCGAATTATGTCTACTGCAATTACTTCAAGGTTAAGACGACTACTTGTTCTAATCAAAAATTCAACCTATGGTTATTACTTCTTACTTCCTCAAATTTCCCACAGGCAGATTTTAGATTAAGCCCATATAGCATTTTCAAGATTTGCACATGATCTTGCCTCTAATTATCATAAATTCCTCGGGTCCAACAGTATTCCCATTTGCAATTGCATGCTTCAACTCTTTAAATTCCATTCACTTCCTCACTAATCCAACTAGGTAGTCCAACCATCGAATTTTAATTCTTAATTCAAATTATCAAGTTAAAAACAATTTTAAATGTAGTCCACCCATGTTCAAGTTGAATCATATATCCTCTAATTTCAAATTGACGATTTTACTTTCACTATTCAAAAATTAATCATGTACCTAAGGTGTAACTATTGGGTCCTCGATATCAATTCACTAATCCTCTTAGTCACTCCTTTAAATTTTCAGAATTAGAAATGGCTTGCTTCTTCCAATCTAACCTTACTCGGTCACAATCCAAAAGACATTCCTCTCGAGTTGACAAATGCATTGCTACCCAACTTAGAGTTTACCCATTCATCACAAAAGACTATATACCTTAAGAAAAATATTCCTTAATATGTTTACCTATGTCATTCAATCCTCGAATTTCAACGCCGATCATGATATGTCCCCAATTACGAAAGTTAATCCTCAAGTATGTGATCGGCCTATGTGGCATATCTAGTACTATCTATGTACTAACTTATACCAGCACGAGATTTCGTCTTTCCGAAATAAGGGAAGGCGAAGATCAATAATAAAGAGTTCAAGGGTGGGGTGATAGAAAAGAAATATCGGGGTCAAGGCGTTTTAAAGTATTCATGTGGGAATTGTCAAGCGATTGTGGATTGAATCCTATCTCGGTAATTCCTATTCACATGCTCGTATTAATACAGTTATGTAACCTATATGATATGTTCAGAAATGTCTAGGGCAAGTATACTAGACAACTATATCTCAATCCACGTAAAGTATTAATTCGAAGGGCGAATCAAGCGCACTATGGTTGATCAGACCGTAATACACTGATTCTGAAATGTATCATTGTGGGCCTCCCCAATAATACACTTGTCATGAACAAGCTCGATAAATAGTAAGCTTGCAAAACTAGGCTATAAAATAGCAGCATAAGTCAAGTACATCAAAAATTTGGTGCGCTAGATGATGATGAAAGGAGGTACAAAATTATTTAAACACACAAAACAACCTACAACAAGCTCAGTAACAAAAGATTCTATAATCTCTACAGTTATTAAATATAAAAGCATGCCAGGTTATTAGCAAGTTTAAAATTTCTAGGTTGGGGCGTCACGAACCAGTAGGCACAAGCTAAAACAATACTAGCAAATGGCATCTATGAATCACTTACACGCATTAGTTACTCTAAGAGTCTGCACGTTCTCCATGGTCATCGCGTAAGCTTGTCTGTGTTCTTGAGGTGGTGCCCTCTGCTGCGCTGCTGGGCCTGGCCTGAACTGAAACTTTTTGTGCAGTGGTGCGTCTTTGAGCAGCAGGACAGTCCTTCACTTGATGTGCTGCTGATCCACAGCATAGACAGGTACCTAGCCTCTTTCTACAATCCTGCCAAATGTGACCTTGTTTTCGACAATAGCCATAAATGGGAGCTTGTTGGTTCTGTCCTTGAGTTGGATTTATCTGTGGTCGCTTTGCAGCTCTTTCCTGTTGTGCTTGGTCTGGTGCTGACGCATACGGCCGCTTCTGGTTGGACTTGATCCTTGTGGTGCACTCCACAGGTCGCGCTGCAGTAAGAACGTCCTCGTCGAAGGTAATTGCATTTGAACTGCTTGGCTTTCGTGACTCCGAGCTAAATCTGTCGATGAAGTTCTCTGCTTGGTTTTGCTGAGCTTCTTGTTGAACCTTCTGATAGGCGTGCATCATTACGTAGAACATGCGGAACATCTGCTGTTCGTCCATAGGCGGTCCTGGAGGGAAGGAAGGCATCGGTGGAATAGGCTGTGTCGAGGGTGGAACGCCATCTTGATGGATTATTGAGGCAGGCTGACTTGCTTGACTGCCTCATGATGTTTGGACGACTGGCATCACATTGTCTTCTTGGGTAACCACAACGGCTTGTGGTATTTCTGCATGAGCCTCGTTGCTGGCTGGTGGGTCCATTTCCCTGCATTCAAAATAACCGATAAGAGGCACACAGAAATCAAAGCAGGATGCAAGTCAATAAAATGATTCGAAACCAACATGAATATCAAGAACGATTCAATCAAGTGGATGAGCTTTTCCTAAAATCTTCAATCTTATTGCAGGTCTGTTCGGTCCCTAAGTTGAAACCGAACAATTTAGTCTTTGGACCTGCATGGGCCACCACAAAAACGTGTCACGATCCGCACCCGGATATTCGGGCACGAGTACGTGGGCACGTCCAGCCTACGCCGTAGTGTCGGCGGTAGTACGCTGTCTAGGTCATTTCTGGGGTCAATAAGTATGTATCTCATCCACAATAATGAACATGTAAGAATAATCACAGGAAAAAGGAATGCTAAGATTTCATAATATTTAATCTGTGACAACCAAACCACAGTTAATACAAGCCAGAAGATAAATCGGGGACAAACCCGAGTATGTGCTGAAAGAAAATAAAATAATAACTAACTGGCTACTCCTCCTCAAAGGTAGTCTCCGGAGTGGGAACCGGCTCCTCAATATGTCACCTGCTAACTCATAGAGGCCATAATAGGTAGGGGCAAAGTCCTCATCATCGCCTAAAACAACGGATCCAGTCAGGAAAGGAGCAAAGTACACAATGCACAACAAGATTAAACTAAATATTCATGACAATTAAAAAGAACTGACAGGTATTATGTTGAGAATATGTATAAATAAATAGTAACAATAACTAAGAGTTAATTGCTGTAAGACAGGGACATGAGTAAAACAGGAACAAGGTGACAGGAAAATGAATTACAACCAGGCAATAGGAACTATAACAAGACAAGAAACTATGTGTGTGAACTTGTGTATTTAGAATACCTAATTGGCATGTAGGGGTTTATAGGGTTAAACTGGCCGTCATAGACGACTATTAAACAGGAATAATCGAGATCCGGCTGATGGACAGTCGTGTACCAACAGCTATTAATCATGGCAAGGGTCAGGGTAAACTACATGCCTTTCAGTATTCTCCCACCCGACATGAAAAGCAAGACATGAAATACAGTATCCAAGACATGAAATCCAGTATTCTAGCACTACGTGTAATCATCAAGGGTACTAGTAAAGCAGGGAATTAACTATCACAATATAAAGATTAAACTTGAAGTGCAGGTACTTGCTTGTTGTTTGGATCTGATTAATTGTCCTCAGGGAAATAGTCCAGAGATGAGTCCAAAAGCTGAAATAGACATTACCATCATGCTCAGAAGATGTCAAATAGCTAGAAACGCCTGTCCTTGGGTCCAATTTGGAGACAAGGGCAAAAACGGCAGTTTCGGGTCAAAACGGGGTCCGCCGGTGGGCCCGCTTTGCACCGAAAAATGTGTCCGGGTCAAAGGTCTCCAAATTCACCAAACTTAGTGTCAACAGGTCAGGAACGCTGATACGAACCCAACGGAACTTCCAGATTTGGATTCCGATGAGCCGAACACAAAATCGCCCGTCGAGCGGGGCCTGTGGGGCCCACGACACGCGATTTCATCAACGTTCTCATAATTGAACCAAACTTGACCCACAGGACCAGCATATCGCTACGAGTTCGATGGCGCAAGTTTCGTCTCGATCCGACGTGTGTGCACGAAGTTAGGGTGAATTGCAGAAAAGGCGGATACGGGGCGATGTCCGCGGATACGCGTTGATTCCGGTGTGCACGCACACCCGAATCAGCTTCCACGAAAACTCACACGTCCGTATCGACGATGCGTACGTATCTGTGAAGACCGCACGCGACCAAGTCATCCCGTTTGGCGGGGCGTACTCAGTTCCGGGGTAAAACAGTGTCTGGTTTTTCCTGTTTTTGGATCGCGGTGTGCGATCACCACAGGACGCGATGTCCCGAACAGTTTATCCGGACACCGAGAGGGTCATACAGGCTTCACAACGCAATTTACGGAATTAAAAACGGGGCAGCGAGGAGAAAGTTACACGCACCTGAACAGGGTCCATAAACCCGGGTTTTACTGTGTCCGTGTCGTGTCCGACACGCCGACACGGGGAAGAATTAGGGCTAGGGTTTTCTGGCCGGAGACGGGCGGCACGGCGGCGGCTCTGCGGCGGGGGAGGCCGGCCGGGCTAGGGCGGGGCAGCGCGGCGCTCACTGGTGGAGGCGGCGGCGGCTCAGGGCGGCGCCGGACTGCTGCCGCTGCGGCTCTGCTGACTGCAGCTGCTGCCGTTGTCGAGGTCGCCGGAGGCAGGCGGAGGAGAGGGGAGGCCGAAGGGGAGACGTGGCGGGGTCGTCGGTGGCGCAGGGCAGCAGCGGGAGGAGGGCGGCGGTAGTCGGCGAGGGGCGGAGGCTTTATAAGGGGATGGGAGCGGGGGATCGGCCGGGTAAGGGCGGGGGACACGGCGGCCGGTGCGGGGGACGTGCGGAGCGGGCGGGGGCGCGCTGCCGCGGCGGACTCGGCGGCAGACGCGGGCAGCGGCGCCGGACGCGGGGGTGTGGGATGCGGGCTAGCGGATGCGGGTCGGGTTCGGGTGGACCCGACCCGACCCGTTAACTATACGGGCTGGGTTCAATGGGCTGGGCCGGCTATTGGGCTGGGTCGGGTATACGGGCTGGGCCGGGGTGGGTTTTAGTTAAATAAATAATTAAGTAAGTAATTAAATAAATAATAAATAAATAAATAATAAATAAATAAATAAATAAATAGTTTTTAGGTGTTTTAAAATAGGTCCGGGGCCCAATAAATTCCAGAAAAATTACCCTAAGTCCAGTTTTCCATTTTACACCCAAAAATATTATTTTCATAATATTTTAATATTGTTTATTATCAATTAAAAATCATGTAATAATTCAAAATCTGATTTTAACTACAGAAAATTCCCAGAAAATTTCAGAAAATTGTGAAAAATCCCAATTTTACTAATTTTGAAAAATCAGGGGCTTATAATCTACCCAACTTATAAAAAAATTTCGTCCTCGAAATTTAAAATTAAGCCATAATCTGTTAATTCTTCATGTACATAAAGCAAGTCAATCGTAATCTCCTTGCGACTGTTAAAATCTGAATTATGTCTACTGCAATTACTTCAAGGTTAAGACGACTACTTGTTCTAATAAAAAATTCAACCTATGGTTATTACTTCTTACTTCCTCAAATTTCCCACAGGCAGATTTTAGATTAAGCCCATATAGCATTTTCAAGATTTGCACATGACCTTGCCTCTAATTATCATAAATTCCTCGGGTCCAACAGTATTCCCATTTGCAATTGCATGCTTCAACTCTTTAAATTCCATTCACTTCCTCACTAATCCAACTAGGTAGTCCAACCATCGAATTTTAATTCTTAATTCAAATTATCAAGTTAAAAACAATTTTAAATGTAGTCCACCCATGTTCAAGTTGAATCATATATCCTCTAATTTCAAATTGACGATTTTACTTTCACTATTCAAAAATTAATCATGTACCTAAGGTGTAACTATTGGGTCCTCGATATCAATTCACTAATCCTCTTAGTCACTCCTTTAAATTTTCAGAATTAGAAATGGCTTGCTTCTTCCAATCTAACCTTACTCGGTCACAATCCAAAAGACATTCCTCTCGAGTTGACAAATGCATTGCTACCCAACTTAGAGTTTACCCATTCATCACAAAAGACTATATACCTTAAGAAAAATATTCCTTAATATGTTTACCTATGTCATTCAATCCTCGAATTTCAACGCCGATCATGATATGTCCCCAATTACGAAAGTTAATCCTCAAGTATGTGATCGGCCTATGTGGCATATCTAGTACTATCTATGTACTAACCAGCACGAGATTTCGTCTTTCCGAAATAAGGGAAGGCGAAGATCAATAATAAAGAGTTCAAGGGTGGGGTGATAGAAAAGAAATATCGGGGTCAAGGCGTTTTAAAGTATTCAGGTGGGAATTGTCAAGCGATTGTGGATTGAATCCTATCTCGGTAATTCCTATTCACATGCTCGTATTAATACAGTTATGTAACCTATATGATATGTTCAGAAATGTCTAGGGCAAGTATACTAGACAACTATATCTCAATCCACGTAAAGTATTAATTCGAAGGGCGAATCAAGCGCACTATGGTTGATCAGACCGTAATACACTGATTCTGAAATGTATCATTGTGGGCCTCCCCAATAATACACTTGTCATGAACAAGCTCGATAAAGAGTAAGCTTGCAAAACTAGGCTATAAAATAGCAGCATAAGTCAAGTACATCAAAAATTTGGTGCGCTAGATGATGATGAAAGGAGGTACAAAATTATTTAAACACATAAAACAACCTACAACAAGCTCAGTAACAAAAGATTCTATAATCTCTACAGTTATTAAATATAAAAGCATGCCAGGTTATTAGCAAGTTCAAAATTTCTAGGTTGGGGCGGAGGTCACGAACCAGTAGGCACAAGCTAAAACAATACTAGCAAATGGCATCTACGAATCACTTACACGCATTAGTTACTCTAAGAGTCTGCACGTTCTCCATGGTCATCGCGTAAGCTTGTCCGTGTTCTTGAGGTGGTGCCCTCTGCTGCGTTGCTGGGCCTGGCCTGAACTGAAACTTTTTGTGCAGTGGTGCGTCTTTGAGCAGCAGGACAGTCCTTCACTTGATGTGCTGCTGATCCACAGTATAGACAGGTACCTAGCCTCTTTCTACAATCCTGCCAAATGTGACCTTGTTTTCGACAATAGCCACAAGTGGGAGCTTCTTGGTTCTGTCCTTGAGTTGGATTCATCTGTGGTCGCTTTGCAGCTCTTTCCTGTTGTGCTTGGTCTGGTGCTGACGCATACGGCCGCTTCTGGTTGGACTTGATCCTTGTGGTGCACTCCACAGGTCGCGCTGCAGTAAGAACGTCCTCGTCGAAGGTAATTGCATTTGAACTGCTTGGCTTCCGTGACTCCGAGCTAAATCTGTCGATGAAGTTCTCTGCTTGGTTTTGCTGAGCTTCTTGTTGAACCTTCTGATAGGCGTGCATCATTACGTAGAACATGCGGAACATCTGCTGTTCGTCCATAGGCGGTCCTGGAGGGAAGGAAGGCATCGGTGGAATAGGCTGTGTCGAGGGTGGAACGCCATCTTGATGGATTATTGAGGCAGGCTGACTTGCTTGACTGCCTCGTGATGTTTGGACGACTGGCATCACATTATCTTCTTGGGTAACC
Source organism: Iris macrosiphon (assembly GCA_036927795.1). NCBI lineage: Eukaryota > Viridiplantae > Streptophyta > Magnoliopsida > Asparagales > Iridaceae > Iris > Iris macrosiphon. The sequence goes on along the minus strand of JAYESA010000004.1, from coordinate 280,498,056 downwards.
ACAACGGCTTGTGGTGTTTCTGCATGAGCCTCGTTGCTGGCTGGTGGGTCCATTTCCCTGCATTCAAAATAACCGATAAGAGGCACACAGAAATCAAAGCAGGATGCAAGTCAATAAAATGATTCGAAACCGACATGAATATCAAGAACGATTCAATCAAGTGGATGAGCTTTTCCTAAAATCTTCAATCTTATTGCAGGTCTGTTCGGTCCCTAAGTTGAAACCGAACAATTTAGTCGTTGGACCTGCATGGGCCACCACAAAAACGTGTCACGACCCGCACCCGGATATTCGGGCACGAGTACGTGGGCACGTCCAGCCTACGCCGCAGTGTCGGCGGTAGTACTCTGTCTAGGTCATTTCTGGGGTCAATAAGTATCTATCTCATCCACAATAATGAACATGTAAGAATAATCACAGGAAAAAGGAATGCTAAGATTTCATAATATTTAATCTGTGATAACCAAACCACAGTTAATACAAGCCAGAAGATAAATCGGGGACAAACCCGAGTATGTGCTGAAAGAAAATAAAATAATAACTAACTGGCTACTCCTCCTCAAAGGTAGTCTCCGGAGTGGGAACCGGCTCCTCAATATGTCACCTGCTAACTCATAGGGGCCATAATAGGTAGGGGCAAAGTCCTCATCATCGCCTAAAACAACGGATCCAGTCAGGAAAGGAGCAAAGTACACAAGCACAACAAGATTAAACTAAATATTCATGACAATTAAAAAGAACTGACAGGTATTATGTTGAGAATATGTATAAATAAATAGTAACAATAACTAAGAGTTAATTGCTGTAAGACAGGGACATGAGTAAAACAGGAACAAGGTGACAGGAAAATGAATTACAACCAGGCAATAGGAACTGTAACAAGACAAGAAACTATGTGTGTGAACTTGTGTATTTAGAATACCTAGTTGGCATGTAGGGGTTTATAGGGTTAAATCGGCCGTCATAGACGGCTATTAAACAGGAATAATCGAGATCCGGCTGATGGACAGTCGTGTACCAACAGCTATTAATCATGGCAAGGGTCAGGGTAAACTACATGCCTTTCAGTATTCTCCCACCCGACATGAAAAGCAAGACATGAAATACAGTATCCAAGACATGAAATCTAGTATTCTAGCACTACGTGTAATCATCAAGGGTACTAGTAAAGCAGGGAATTAACTATCACAATATAAAGATTAAACTTGAAGTGTAGGTACTTGCCTGTTGTTTGGATCTGATTAATTGTCCTCGAGGAAATAGTCCAGAGATGAGTCCAAAAGCTGAAATAGACATTACCATCATGCTCAGAAGATGTCAAATAGCTAGAAATGCCTGTCCTTGGGTCCAATTTGGAGACAAGGGGAAAAACGGCAGTTTCGGGTCAAAACGGGGTCCGCCGGTGGGCCCGCTTTGCACCGAAAAATGTGTCCGGGTCAAATGTCTCCAAATTCACCAAACTTAGTGTCAACAGGTCAGGAACGCTGATACGAACCCAACGGAACTTCCAGATTTGGATTCCGATGAGCCGAACACAAAATCGCCCGTCGAGCGGGGCCTGTGGGGCCCACGACACGCGATTTCATCAACGTTCTCAAAATCGAAATTAACTTGACCCACAGGACCAGCGTATCGCTACGAGTCCGATGGCGCAAGTTTCGTCTCGATCCGACGTGTGTGCACGAAGTTAGGATGAATTGCAGAAAAGGTGGATAGGGGGCGATGTCCGCGGATACGCGTTGATTCCGGTGTGCACGCACACCCGAATCAGCTTCCACGAAAACTCACACGTCCGTATCGACGATGCGTACGTATCTGTGAAGACCGCACGCGACCAAGTCGTCCCGTTTGGCGGGGCGTACTCAGTTCCGGGGTGAAACAGGGTCTAATTTTTCCTGTTTTTGGATCGCGGTATGCGATCACCACAGGACGCGATGTCCCGAACAGTTTGTCCGGACACCGAGAGGGTTATACAGGCTTCACAACGCAATTTACGGAATTGAAAACGGGGCAGCGAGGAGAAAGTTACACGCACTTGAACAGGGTCCAAAAACCCGGGTTTTACTGTGTCCGTGTCGTGTCCGACACGCCGACACGGGGAAGAATTAGGGCTAGGGTTTTCTGGCCGGAGACGGGCGGCACGGCGGCGGCTCTGCGGCGGGGGAGGCCGGCCGGGCTAGGGCGGGGCAGCGCGGCGCTCACTGGTGGAGGCGGCGGCGGCTCAGGGCGGCGCCGGACTGCTGCCGCTGCGGCTCTGCTGACTGCAGCTGCTGCCGTCGTCGAGGTCGCCGGAGGCAGGCGGAGGAGAGGGGAGGCATAAGGGGAGACGTAGCGGGGTCGTCGGTGGCGCAGGGTAGCAGCGGGAGGAGGGCGGCGGTAGTCGGCGAGGGGCAGAGGCTTTATAAGGGGATGGGAGCAGGGGATCGGCCGGGTAAGTGCGGGGGACACGGCGGCCGGTGCGGGGGACGTGCGGAGCGGGCGGGGGCGCGCTGCCGCGGCGGACTCGGCGGCAGACGCGGACAGCGGCGCCGGACGCGGGGGTGTGGGATGCGGGCTAGCGGATGCGGGTCGGGTTCGGGTGGACCCGACCCGACCCGTTAACTATACGGGCTGGGTTCAATGGGCTGGGCCGGCTATTGGGCTGGGTCGGGTATACGGGCTGGGCCGGGGTGGGTTTTAGTTAAATAAATAATTAAGTAAGTAATTAAATAAATAATAAATAAATAAATAAATAAATAGTTTTTAGGTGTTTTAAAATAGGTTGGGGGCCCAATAAATTCCAGAAAAATTACCCTAAGTCCAGTTTTCCATTTTACACCCAAAAATATTATTTTCATAATATTTTAATATTATTTATTATCAATTAAAAATCATGTAATAATTTAAAATCTGATTTTAACTACAGAAAATTCCCAGAAAATTTCAGAAAATTGTGAAAAATCCCAATTTTACTAATTTTGAAAAATCAGGGGCTTACAACGCCCCAGTCCCAAAATACGTAGGACTAGGAACACGTAAGCATGCCAGCCATATGGATATGACAACTCCAATATATGGAAACCAAAATCCACACGTACGCTGTAATATGAATATCAATCCACAAGTGGTATAAATCTATCACGAGTCACAGGATATAATCTAAATCTCATCCACAAAAATTAATATAAATAAATAACCAGTATCTATGAAAATAGATCTCAATATAAGTATCTAAGGATGATAGTTGGATGGAAACAAATCCACTACCAACTCGAATGGAAAAGTACAACACAATAAACACAATATAGGAATACCAGCTAACAATCATGGGCTCGAAGAGAAGACATCCTCGAAACATATGTAACCATCCGAATCTGCACTCCTGCAAATACTCAAGAACAGATACACCTGGCAGAGGACCAGGTCCTCAGAGGAACGTAACAAGATACCGAAAAGTGAGCCAATTTGAATACAGTAAACATGCATATATTTTGAAAATAAATAAGTACGCTGTACAAGACAATCTATATGAATGCAAATGAGGACAACTTTTCGACGTATGGGCAAGGGTAGGCTACTCGATCTACCTCACAACTCACACACACGTCAGTAGACATCAGAAATCGACATACCGCGGGGGTAGCGACCAGCGAGACTCCAGAAATCGACATACCACGGGGATAGCGACCAACGCGACACACGCCCGTAGTGCGAACTATATACTACGGTTTACCAGAGTGGTTAAAAGCCCATACGCCTAATGATTGTCCTCTCATGATACTAGGTGTCAAGTGTGTGTCAACATATCTAATATATATAGTAATGACTGAACGAACTACGCATGCAAGAAATATACAGAAATGCAATAAATATACAGAAATATACTAAGCATGTAAAATACTGTAAACAATTTGACAAGGTATCTTGCCTTTCTGAAAAGGATGAAGTCCAAACTCAAGGCGTCGTCCGATCTACCCGTCACATAAATTAAACAAGTTAGGTTACAAAAGTGGGTGAATAGTTTTCACTATTTTAATCTATTTTAACTCTGAATAAAATAACATAAATTAGTATTTTAATCTTATTATAATTTAATTTATTGTTAAGCTCTAATTTTTGGTCCAAAGAAAGTCAACTTTAAGGATTTGTGATCCGTGACACACAAATCGAGACAATCCGTTGACCAAAAAGTCAACCGACTCAAATCCTGGATTTGTGTGTGGAATCCTATATATTTCAATACTACATGAACACTAGAATCTACAAGTTCATAAAATCATAAGTCGGTAAAGAGTTATGGCCACAAGGGCGCACAGATGACAGTTTTTAGTGATTTCCTATTTACGCCTACGTTGCATAAATTTTACAGTAGAATAAACTTATATTTTAAATTCTAGAAAAATACTTTTCTGGAAGTTCATCATGTTAGCTTTCCGAAACTTCAAACGGTTCATAATTCTGAGTTCGGAATCTCCCAAAATCTCGAAAATACCAAAATGCGTCTGATTTCGAACAACTGGCACTTTTAGAATTTTCTGAAAAAATAGGTTCATAAATTATTAAAATAAATTATATAATCAGAAAACTAACCTTTATATAGTTCTAACAAAAAAAACTGGAGCGCGTTTGGAGTCCGGAGGTAGGAGATATCGTCTTTTTAATTCGTCATAACTAGTAGAAAATGAGGCTGAATTTATGACGAATTTTGACTATTTTGGGACGAAAAAGAGAGGAATTTGGGAAAAAAAAAATGAAGGATGAGGTATTTATAATGGTGGACACTAATTAATTAAATACGACTAGGATTGGTTAATTTGGATAGGATTATGATGAATTTAAATAAGGATAGGATATGCATGAAGTTGCTTTCCTAGTAGGTTCATGATTTGAATTAATTTAAAATAGAGTTTGAATTCATCTCAATAATTTATAATCTTAAATAAAATTAAAGATAATACAAATAATTTATAAAATTTTATTAATATCTATTAACACTAAATTAGCATCTATCTAATATTAAGACTATATATATCCAAATAAATCCTAAATAATTTTAAAAATCTAAATAAATTTCTTAAAATTCTAAATAAATTACAGAAAAATATAATTAAATATTTTAAACTAAAATAAATATTTGGTAGGAACAACATGCAAGTTTGGTCGTATAGTAAATCATAGAAGTCCTAGTAATTTATGTTCCCTATGTTTTAATTACCTAAAAATTCTAGAAAAATCTCCAAAAATCTAAAATAGCCTAAAAATGGTTCTAAATAAATATTTATATAAATAAATATACTAAGAAATTTATTTTCTAATTAACTAAGAGAATACTCTAAAGAAATTTAATATCTATAACAAATATAATAATATAAAATACACACAAAATATCTATTTTTGGTGAGGGGGTTTACAATCTACCCAACTTACAAAAATTTCGCCCTCGAAATTGACCCTAACCCATATTCATAATAATCACTATAGCTATTACATTACCTAGCTATCTAGCAGTGCTTCCTAAAAGTCATGGTCTGTCATTCTAACACTTCTCATTTATTGTCCATACACTATCCTATTATCCTCTAACCCGTCTACACTACCCAACTTACAAAAGTTCTACTAGTAGTCACAGTCTCTTGAGACTATTGTCTAGGTTGTAAGACGAATATATTTATTGGGTCGAGAATCTTGGGGTGCTTGTCTTGAATCTCACAACCATAATTTTTCTTTATAACCGTCAAGTATCGTAGTCTAATACTGCCATGCTACCTGACCATTATGTCTGCAAATACTTTGACTACTTTACTACAACGGTCTAGTTGCAGCTGTCGCTACTTTGCCAACGATTTGTCATAGTTGTCAGTTTGTAACAAGTGCCTTCAATTCTTTCCTAGACATAGTCTAAGTTTTTAGGCAACAGTTAAAGTCTTGACTAACTTATAAAACTATTAAAAGTATAAACTAATTCAAACAGTCTAACAAATTCCTATTAGCCTAAGGGATGCTATACATGGTTTTAAAAATAATAAGAGGATGCAGATATTACTATAGGTTATATACATAAGGGTTATTATTAAGAACTCATCCTTTAGTTATTAATCATCTACTAAACCATTTACGTTTTAACTAACAAAACTAAGGATGGGGTCGAAGTAGACCAACAATTCATGTTGGCACGAAAAAAGACGTAACTACGATAGGGAGAATTAAGCACGAGATAATGAATGGATAGAGAAGAGAAGATGAGCCACCCAAGGGGGCAAGATTGTGATAGAAAAAAGAATACTACTACTGCTACTCGCGTCATCTATTAGCATCGCGTGTATGCCATCTGGGTAAAATATCAGTATATCCTCACAACTACTAAACCAACACCTATATAATTCTACGTCTACTATGCACCTAAGATCTCGTGTCATAAAGGGGGTCATGAGTATGCAATGACACATATAACTAAGGTCGTACCTGTATCTACGGCTTCCTGTGGCTGCGCTCTTTTGTTTGTCATCATGAGTGCTTGGCATATGGGGTATATCTAGTACTATTCGTGTATCAAACTTATACTAAGCACGAACGTTCGTCTTTCCGAAATAGGGGAAGACGGAAAACAACAATAAAGAGTTCAAGGAGGAGGTGATACAAGTACGGGATTCGAAGGGATTAAAGAATTTTGAAAGGAAGTTGCCAAGGCAGTTGTGGATTGAAATCTTATTTTGGTAAATTCCTATATGCATGTTCATATCAGAACAGTTATGTACCTGATATGATATGCTCTGACCAGTCTAGAGGGCAAGTATATTCGTCTAACAAGTTGAGTCAACTATATCTCAATCCACATAAAGTAGTGATACAAAGAGCGAACCAAGTGCACTACGGTTGATCAGACCATAATACACCGATTCTGATTTAGACAATGTATTAGTGTGGGCCCCCAATAATAAATATGTCATGAACAAGTTCAATAAAAGAATAAGCTTGCAAAACTAGGCTATAATAGCAGCATAAGTCGAGGTAGTAAAAAATATAAGTACGCTTGATTATGATGGAGGAATGTACAGAATAATCTAAGTTCACCAAGAAGATCGGTGTTGTGCCTCTACAGTTTTCATAATAATTCATTGTCAAGGTCTCTAGTCGACCAAATGGGTGTACGGGCCTCTAAGTTCTACAGTCTGGATAAATATTATCTTTTTATGCAAGTCTATAGTTGGTGTCATTCATTTATATTTCATTAATTGGTCAGAAGGACCATGTGTTACTAGGTTATAGGGCATACTACCAAACTTACAAAAATTTAAGTAATAGTATTATTGGATACTAGAGGGTATATACCTAGTACAAGTTATCTTCCTAACCTTATCAAGCACGAGAGAAGATTGAAATTAAGATGGGATCAAGCAAGATGCAATGCAAGCAATCAAATGAGAATACGAAATAAAATCAAGGGAGGTGATAAATAAGTGGATGAGATCATATATTCTAATCCTATGCGCAGGCTTGCTCGATACAGTGACGTAACCGAGATAATATGCTCTCGACCTGCATGGGACATCACAAAAACATGTCACGCCCCAGTCCCAAAATACGTAGGACTAGGAACACATAAGCATGCCAGCCGTATGGATATGACAACTCCAATATATGGAAACCAAAATCTACACGTACGTTGTAATATGAATATCAATCCACAAGTGGTATAAATCTATCACGAGTCACAGGATATAATCTAAATCTCATCTACAAAAATTAATATAAATAAATAACCAGTATCTATGAAACTAGATCTCAATATAAGTATCTAAGGATGATAGTTGGATAGAAACAAATCCACTACCAACTCGAATGGAAAAGTACAACACAATAAACACAATATAGGAATACCAGCTAACAATCATGGGTTCAAAGAGAAGACATCCTCGAAACATATATAACCATCTGAATCTGCGCTCCTGGAAATACTCAAGAACAGATACACCTGGCAGAGGACCAGGTCCTCAGAGGGACGTAACAAGATACAGAAAAGCGAGCCAATTTGAATACAGTAAACATGCATATATTTTGAAAATAAATAAGTACGCTGTACAAGACAATCTATATGAATGCAAATAAGGATAACTTTTTGACGTATGAGCAAGGGTAGGCTACTCAATCTACCTCACAACTCACACACACGTCAGTAGACATCAGAAATCGATATACCGCGGGGGTAGCGACCAGCGAGACTCCAGAAATCGACATACCATGAGGGTAGCGACCAGCGCGACACACGCCCGTAGTGCGAACTATATACTATAGTTTACCAGAGTGGTTAAAAACCCATACGCCTAATGATTGTCCTCTCATGATACTAGGTGTCAAGTGTGTGTCAACATATCTAATATATATAATAATGACTGAACGAACTACGCATGCAAGAAATATACAGAAATGCAATAAATATACAGAAATATACTAAGCATGTAAAATACTGTAAATAATTTGGCAAGGTATCTTGCCTGTCTGAAAAGGATGAAGTCCCAACTCGAGGCGTCGTCCGATCTACCCGTCACATAAATTAAACAAGTTAGGTTACAAAAGTGGGTGAATAGTTTTCACTATTTTAATCTATTTTAACTCTGAATAAAATAATCTAAATTAGTATTTTAATCTTATTATAATCTGATATATTGTTAAGCTCTAATTTTTGGTCCAAAAAAAGTCAACTTTAAGGATTTGTGATCCGTGGCACGCAAATCGAGACAACCCGTTGACCAAAAAGTTAACCGACTCAAATCCTGGATTTGTGTATGGAATCCTATATATTTCAATGCTACATGAACACTGGAATCTACAAGTTCATAAAATCATAAGTCGGTAAAGAGTTATGGCCACAAGGGCGCACAGATGACAGTTTTTAGTGGTTTCCTATTTACGCCTACGTTGCATAAATTTTACAGTAGAATAAACTTATATTTTAAATTCTGAAAAATACTTTTCTGGAAGTTCATCATGTCACCTTTCCGAAACTTCAAACGGTTCATAATTCTGAGTTCGGGATCTCCCGAAATCTCGAAAATACCAAAATGCGTCTGATTTCGAACAACTGGCACTTTTAGAATTTTTTGGAAAAATAGATTCATAAATTATTAAAATAAATTATATAATCAGAAAATTAACCTTGATATAGTTCTAACAAAAAAAATTAGAGCGCGTTTGGAGTCCGGAGCTAGGAGATATCGTCTTTTTAATTCGTCATAACTAGTAGAAAATGAGGCTGAATTTATGACGAATTTTGACTATTTTGGGACAAAAAAGAGAGGAATTTGGGGAAAAAAATATGAAGGATAAGGTATTTATAATGGTGGACACTACTTAATTAAATACAACTAGGATTGGTTAATTTGGATAGGATTATGATGAATTTAAATAAGGATAGGATATGCATGAAGTTGCTTTCCTAGTAGGTTCATGATTTAAATTAATTTAAAATAGAGTTTGAATTTATCTCAATAATTTATAATCTTAAATAAAATTAAAAGATAATACAAATAATTTATAAAATTTTATTAATATCTATTAACACTAAATTAGCATCTATCTAATATTAAGACTATATATATCCAAATAAATCCTAAATAATTTTAAAAATCTAAATAAATTTCTTAAAATTCTAAATAAATTACAGAAAAATATAGTTAAATATTTTAAACAAAAATAAATATTTGGTAGGAACAACATGCAAGTATGGTCGTATAGTAAATTATAGAAGTCCTAGAAATTTATGTTCCCTATGTTTTAATTACCTAAAAATTCTAGAAAAATCTCCAAAAATCTAAAATAGCCTAAAAATAATTCTAAATAAATATTTACATAAATAAATATACTAAGAAATGTATTTTCTAATTAACTAATAGAATACTCTAAAGAAATTTAATATCTATAATAAATATAATAATATAAAATACACACAAAATATCTATTTTTGGTGAGGGGGTTTACAGCAACCGTAGTAGTAGTGCACTTTAAGTGCACTACTGTCACGCCCCGGACCCGTCGAGCCGCCGCTCCGCCTTGCCCCGCCCCCGTATAGCCGGGATTATCGAACCGGGCACGAATCATCGCGCCCCGGGGCGTCGGACGCGAATCACCGCGCCCATCCCACGGGTGCGAGGAAGGGGTTCTTGTGTGGCCCGTACGAGTGTATCAGGGACGTGATGCCGTGCGGGCCTGGGGTTGCGCCCGTACAAGGCCAATCGTTTAAGTTGATAGTTGGCTATCATTCGCATCAATCGAGTAAGCAGCGGAAAGGGACTTGTTGCAATGCAATACGTTTAGTCAACTGAGTATTCGGGACAATCGAGGGACTTGGGTTCCTTTATGCAAAGTCATCCGTTCGTTCCATACATTATGCCCCCTTATACGATAGTATCTCGAGGAAACAATCGAAACCAGGATTTCGGGTCTTAGGGACTGTGGCACGCCTATCACTCACTCGGACGATCCAGTACCTACAAGCAAGTAAACTATTGGTGGTCAACACTTTTATAAGTACTAGTGAGATAAAACAACTGAACAGAAACAAGCATTCACTCAAACCAACACTAAGTAATCATGTTATAAAATAATACATTACTAGTGATCTTTCAAGTTTTACCAAGGTTCGTTTCATGCAGTTCTAGCAGAGTCATATTACATAGTTTGGAAACATCTTTGGAAACAGAGTTTTATATGCAATAAGCAAGACAAGCAATCGTTCATGTTCCAGGGTGTGCGTAGCGTGTCTCGTGAGACTTCAGGGTCAAATGCATAGCTAGACACACATGCACGATCTTAGGGGCAGTCCTCTATCCAAGCCAACATAATGACTTAGCTATATGCAGGGCGGTCCTCGAGTATCTCAAGATCGGCAGCTGGTTGTACAGCATACCAATGACTCATTCATCTGATGCTAATGGCAGTTGTGACTCATGGTTGCTTTCCACTATCTCTGTAGCAGTCGTAACACATGCAGTTCAGCTCTCCACCAAAAGTCATTGCCTGACCACGTACGAATGCATGGAACATTATCAAATAAACTCTAGTATACAGACGAGACGAACCATCAGAACAGTTATCGTTGTTGCGGGGCAATCCGACTTATCACTTGAACACATTCAGGCACAGTATGGTTCTCTCGAAGCATAGACGATAGTGAACATGTTCATGCACTCTAAGCAAGCGTTTCAGGATTCTCGTTTAGCAGACTTATCATTTCAAAGACAAACTAGGTGAGTTCGTTCATTAACATGCAAGGCAGGTTCTATCATTCTCTTTTGAAAATATTGCAAGCAAAAACTCAGGTTATTATTAAGGCGTACAAGAATCAGAGAACGAAGTTCTGCCCACTCACCTGATATATAATGCCGACGCGGAGCGGGGCATTACATACTTACCAACCAACAAAAAGTTTTGTCCTCGAAACTTCAAGGATAAACTTCTCGATATTCCGAGTAGCGATAGTGCCATCCCTCACCGTACTCAATCGAAATAATCAAGCAATTCAAGTTCAGAAAATATTTATACTTTGAGAATATCTATGGACTTATTGTATGGAACGCTCTATTGCAATACAATATCGATAATAACTCAGAGTCATAGCAACAGTTTTGGGACAGAAGATCGATTCCGCTCGGATACCATTCTGTCATGCCCCGGACCAGCCGAGCCGCCGCTCCACCTTGCCCCGCCCCCGTATAGCCGGGATTATCGAACCGGGCACGAATCACCGTGCCCCGGCGCGTCGGACGCGAATTACCGTGCCCGTCCCGCAGGTGCAAGGAAAGGGTTCTTGTGTGGCCCGTACGAGTATATCGGGGACGTGGTGCCGTGCGGGCCTGGGGTTGCGCCCTCACAAGGCCAATCGTTTAAGTTGATAGTTGGATATCATTCGAATCAATCGAGTAAGCAGTGGAAAGGGACTTGTTGTAATGCAATGCGTTTAGCCAACTGAGTATTCGGGACAATCGAGGGACTTGGGTTCCTTTATGCAAAGGCATCCGTTCGTTCCATACATTATGCCCCCTTATATGATAGTATCTCGGGGCAACAATCGAAACCAGGATTCCGGGTCTTAGGGACTGTGGCATGCCTATCACTCCCTCGGACGATCCAGTACCTGCAAGCAAGTAAACTGTTGGTGGGTCAGCACTTTTATAAGTACTGGTGAGATAAAACAACTAAACAGAAACAAGCATTCACTCAAACCAACACTAAGTAATCATGTTATAAAACAATACATTACTAGTGATCTTTCTAGTTTTACCTAGGTTTATTTCATGCAGTTCTAGTAGAGTCATATTACATTGTTTGGAAATATCTTTGTGTAAACCCCCTGATTTTTCAAAATTTTCAAATTTTAGATTTTTCACAATTTTCTGGAATTTTTTGAAATTTTTCTGTAATTTAAAAACAGGGTTTTAATTATTCAAGGATTTTTAAATGATAATAAACAGTATTAAAATATTATAAAAATAATATTTTTGGATGTAAAATGAAAAACTGGACTTAGGGCAATTTTTCTGGAATTTATCGGACCCCGGACCTATTTTTAAAACACCTAAATTTATTTATTTAATTATTTAATTATTTATTAAATAATTACTGATTAATAATAATAATAATTATTATTATTATTATTATATTTTTATTTAAACCCAGCCCAGCCCGCGGCCCGCTGGACCCGACCCACCGGGCCCAGCCCCAACCCGGCCCAGCCCCCGCCTAGCGGGTCGGGCGGGTCGGCCAGACCCGCTAGCCCAGACCCGCCAACCCGGCTGACCCCCTCTCCCTCTTCCCAGCTTCCTGCGCCGCCCCGCCCGACGGCCGCCTGCTCCGGCCGGCCACCTCACCCCACGTCCACCCCACGCCCCGCCTCTCTCGGCCCCCAGCCACCTCCCCCAGCCCTATAAATCCCCCGACCCAGCCCTCTCCGATCACCCCTCCCCGCTGCGCCTCCCCTACTCCGGCCGCCACCCGCCGTGCCCCGCCTCACCGGCGCCGCCACCCTGCTCCGCCCGCAGCGCCGCTGTCCAGCCCGCCGGACGCCGCCGCCTCCTCTTCTCCACCGCAGCAAGCAGCAGCAGCTCGGGCAGCTCCCCGAGCCGCCTCCGGCCGCCGCAGCGCCGACGAGCCCGGCCGCCGCCTCGTCGCGTGCCCCCGGCCCCCTCGGCCTCATCCTGGCCGCCCAGCAACCGCCCTCCGCCGGCCAGCGTGCCCTAACCCTAACCCTAGTTTTCCCCTTTGTATCCGACACGTGTCGGACACGTGTCGGACACGATTCGGACCCCGATTTTCGGGTCCAGTTGAGGTGCGTGTATCTTCTTGCTCGTAGCTCTATTTTTGATTCCGTAAATTACGTTGCGAAGCCTGTATGATCCTCTCGGTGCCAGTACAAACCGTTCGGGGCATCGCGTCCTGTGGTGATCGCACACCGCGATCCAAAAATAGGAAAAACCAGACCTTGTTTCATCCCGGAACTGAGTACGCCCCGCCAAACGGGATGACTTGGTCGCGCGCGGTCTTCACAGATACGTGTGCATCGTCGATACGGACATGTGGGATTTCGCAAAAGCTGATTCGGATGTGCGTGCACACCGGAATCAGTGCGTATCCGCGGACATTGCCCCGTATCCGATATTTCTACAATTTACCCTAACTTTGTGTACACATGTCGGATCGAGACGAAACTTGTGCCATCGGACTCGTAGCGATACGTTGTTCCTGTGAGCCAAGTTTGGTTCGATTCTGAGAACGTTGACGAAATCGCGTGTCGTGGGCCCCACAGGCCCCACTCGACGGGCGATTTTGTGATCGGCTCATCGGAATTCAAATATGGAAGTTCCATTGGGTTCGTATCAGCGTTCCTGACCTGTTGACACTAAGTTTGGTAAATTTTGAGACCGTTGACCCTGACACATTTTTTGGTGCAAAGTAGGCCCACATGCGGACCCCGTTTTGACCCGAAACTGTCGTTTTTGTCCTTGTCTCCAAATTGGACTCAAGGACAGGCGTTTCTAGCTGATTGATATTTTCTGGATCTGATGGTGATGTTTGTTTCAGCAACCAGAGTACCGCCTGCAAATCCAACTGACGTCAGAGCCGAAATCAGAGCCGGAACTGCAGGCAAGTGTACCTTGCCAAACCCTGCAGCTTGCTACTTATTTTCCCTTGACTTGTTTATACATCAGTGGGCAAGTGTACCTTGCCAAAACTTGCAGCTTTGCTACCTAATTCCTTGACTAGTTATACATCAGTGGGCAAGTAAAGCTTGCCAATTCTCAGATATTTCTGGTTATGGTATTTTACTTGATTTCTGTAGATACATATGTAAACTTGTTTAACTGCTCAACCCAGGACACCTGATACTATTCATGTGACGGAATTGCCTGAGATATACCTGGTGATTCCGTATAGGTTATATTTTCATAACATATACAGTTTACATGCTTAGATTCTATCCTGACTCATTGCCTTAGTTCAAACTTGCGTGACTTGTACCTGATATTTTCTGGAACTGTGACGTGAGATTACATGGGGTGGGGAGAGTATTATCATATCAAGGTTGAATATATTATAATACTATTATCTGGCGGTGCCTTAGACTCTGATACAGAGCTTTGGTACCTTACTGGCCCTGTCGAGAAAATACTGCTATGGTTTCTTCGACACTGATCCTGTAGTAGTCTCAGCCTGAGTATGACTAAAACTCTCACTTGCATATCACTAGCTGGTTTACATTTTTATCCTGCTGTTTCATTATTGCTGCACTGCATATACTTTGGCTTGTATTTTCTGTACCTTGTTATGTCCCCTGAGGACCTGGAATGGACTATGTCCCCAGGTATAGCCGCAGAGATCTACCCCGAGGTGTACGGTACAGGAGCACTCCTTGGAGTAGAACCCAGAACATAGAACGAGATATTGGCCGAAGATTTCTCCTGAGCACCGGCTTCATCTACACAGTATTTCCATTTTCAGCATTTATTTCCTGTCTATTTTCCTCTGAATGTAACAGACTAATTCTCGGATTGTTTCCCGAGATAATCTTATTTATTGCTTATTTATTTACATTGCATTATTTCTGACAATTAATCTGTGTTTATTTGGTGGATGAGATTAGAAATACCTGAGACTGGTACATATTACTGCTAGACTACAGCTTAAGCATGCCCTGATGGATCCATTAAATTGGATTGTCCATCGGTGCGTGCTGCTGGCCATTGCGCACGTGCTCAGTCCCTCGACAATTTGGGACTGGGGCATGACACTTTGGAAACAGAGTTTCATATGCAATAAGCAAGACAAGCAATCGTTCATGTTCCAGGGTATGCGCAGCGTGTCTCGTGAGACTCCAGGGTCAAATGCATAGCTAGACACACATGCACGATCTTAGGGGCAGTCCTCTATCCAAGCCAACATAATGACTTAGCTATATGCAGGGCAGTCCCCGAGTATCTCAGGATCGGCAGCTGGTTGTACAGCATACCAATGACTCATTCATCTGGTGCTAATGGCAGCTGTGACTTATGGTTGCTTTCCACTATCTCTGTAGCAGCCGTGACACATGCAGTTCAGCTCTCCACCAAAAGCCATTGTCCGACCGCGTGCGAATGCATGGAACACTATCAAATAAACTCTAGTATACAGACGAGATGAACCATCAGAATAGTTATCGTTGTTGCGGGACAATCTGACTTATCACTAGAATACATTCAGACACAGTATGGTTCTCTCGAAGCATAGACGATAGTGAACATGTTCATGCACTCTAAGCAAGCGTTTCAGGATTCTCGTTTAGCAGACTTATCATTTCAAAGACAAGCTAGGTGAGTTCGTTCATTAACATGCAATGCAGGTTCTATCATTCTCTTATGAAAATATTGCAAGCAAAAACTCAGGTTATTATTAAGGCGTGCAAGAATCAGAGAACGAACTTCTGCCCACTCACCTGATATATAATGCCGACACGGAGCGGGGCATTACATACTTACCAACCAACAAAAAGTTTCGTCCTCAAAACTTCAAGGATAAACTTCTCGATATTCCGAGTAGCGATAGTGCCATCCCTCGCCGTAGTCAATTGAAACAATCAAGCAATTCAAGTTCAGAAAACATTTACACTTTGAGAATATCTATGGACTTATTGTATGGAACGCTCTATTGCAATACAATATCGATAATAACTCAGAGTCATAGCAACGGTTTTAGGCCAGAAGATCGATTCCGCTCTGATACCATTCTATCATGCCCCGGACCCGCCGAGCCGTCGCTCCACCTTGCCCCGCCCCCGTATAGCCGGGATTATCGAACCGGGCACGAATCACCGTGCCCCGACGCGTCGGACGCTAATCACCGTGCCTGTCCCGCAGGTGCGAGGAATGGGTTTTTGTGTGGCCCGTACGAGTGTATCGGGGACGTGATGCCGTGCGGGCCTGGGGTTGCGCCCGCACAAGGCCTATCGTTTAAGTTGATAGTTGGCTATCATTCGCATCAATCGAGTAAGCAGCGAAAAGGGACTTGTTGCAATGCAATGCATTTAGCCAACTGAGTATTCGGGACAATCGAGGGACTTGGGTTCCTTTATGCAAAGGCATCCGTTCGTTCCATACATTATGCCCCCTTATACGATAGCATCTCGGGGCAACAATCGAAACCAGGATTCTGTGTCTTAGGGACTGTGGCACGCCTATCGCTCCCCCGGACGATCCAGTACCTGCAAACAAATAAACTGTTGGTGGGTCAGCAGTTTTATAAGTACTGGTGAGATAAAACAACTGAACAGAAACAAGCATGCACTCAAACCAACACTAAGTAATCATGTTATAAAACATTACATTACTATTGATCTTTCTAGTTTTACCTAGGTTCGTTTCATGCAGTTCTAGCAGAGTCATATTATATTGTTTGGAAACATCTTTGGAAATAGAGTTTCATATGCAATAAGCAAGACAAGCAATCATTCATGTTTCAGGGTGTGCACAGCGTGTCTCGTGAGACTCCAGGGTCAAATGCATAGCTAGACACACATGCACAATCTTAGGGGCAGTCCTCTATCCAAGCCAACACAATGACTTAGCTATATGCAGGGCGGTCCCCGAGTATCTCAGGATCGGCAGCTGGTTATACAACATACCAATGACTCATTCATCTGATGCTAATGGCAGCTGTGACTCATGGTTGCTTTCCACTATCTCTGTAGCAGCCGTGACACATGCAGTTCAGCTCTCCACCAAAAGCCATTGTCCGACCGCGTGCGAATGCATGGAATACTATCAAATAAACTCTAGTATGCAGACGAGACGAACCATCAGAACAATTATCGTTGTTGCAGGGCAATCCGACTTATCACTTGAACACATTCAGGCACAATATGATTCTCTCGAAGCATAGATGATAGTGAACATGTTCATGCACTCTAAGCAAGCGTTTCAGGATTATCGTTTAGCAGACTTATCATTTCAAAGACAAACTAGGTGAGTTCGTTCATTAACATGTAAGGCAGGTTCTATCATTCTCTTATGATAATATTGCAAGCAAAAACTCAGGTTATTATTAAGGCGTGCAAGAATCAGATAAAGAAGTTCTGCCCACTCACCTGATATATAATGCCGACGCGGAGCGGGGCATTACAACTACAAGGGGGCAACATCAGTCGGGTCATGGGGAATTTACTGCAGTAGTAGTATTGACAGTTAGTCTTAAGTTGTGTTAGTTAGTTAATATGACAATTAGTATATTAGGAAGTAGAGTGAGGTTTTGTCTAGGAATTCTTCCCTATTTGAACATCAGTCGTGGTGATGGTTGCATCAACTGCAACACTACAATATTTAACTATTTTGAGGAATGTTACCTGTAGATAGATATATGAACAGGGGAGTATCAGTTAGTAATCTATATACCATTTAGGAGTAGATTAGCTTAGTCATATGTTAGTATTAAGTTAGAAGTTTAAGGTTAAGTGGTATATCTCGGTTAGTATTCAGTCATGTATAGGTATAGTTTCAGTCAATAACTTAAGTGCCAGTGAGATGAAGCCAGGAATAGACAATTGAACATGTTTTGTATGGTGAAATGAGCAGCAGCATCAGTATGAGTACTATGCAAGTAAGTGTGGGGTATGTGTATGTTTGTGAGAATATGAGTGATTAGTATTGATGGCAAGGAAGGTGGGTTATACATTTAGTTATTATTTGGAGTTGGTTATGTTAGATATAGTTAGTAGAGGAGGGTTAAGGTATTAGTTAGCATAGTGTATATCAGTTAGTATATGTAACCTGTTAAGTGAAGTTCGGATTACTGTAGTATTAGTATTAGTTAATGTCAGTAGTAAGTATTGTGTTTATATATATATATATATATATATATATATATATATATATATTAGTATCAGTTGATAATAGTTAAGATATAAGTAGGGTTTTTGACTTGGGGTTAGGGTTAGGGTTAGGGTTTTTGACCTGGGGTTAGGGTAAGGGTTTTTGACCTCGAGTTAGGGTTAAGGTTAGGGTTTTTGACCTGGGGTTAGGGTTTTTGACCTGGGGTTAGGGTTTTTGACCTCGGGTTAGGGTTAGGGTTAGGGTTAGGATTTTTGACCTGGGGTTAGGGTTAGGGTTTTTGACATGGGGTTAGGGTTAGGATTAGGGTTTTTGACCTCGGGTTAGGGTCAGGGTTAGGGTTTTTTGAAAAGCAGTAGCAAAACCAAATCAAGCCTTTAACCTTAATCATGTTGAGGGAAACATGGAAGACCATCACATGCATCCCAAAGTTAAGATAGATAGTTATGGCAGAGATCAATTTGTGGTTTGAGTTCACGTCGCTAAAATTTACACAATATTTAATATTAGACAATATATTTATATCTGTTATCAATTATATTCTTTGTTTTCATCTATCTTACCAGATGGCACCCATGACCCGAGCACGTGCACGTCGCTTGAGAGAGACACCTTCTACTGTTAAGGAGGAAGTGATGCCTCCTACTGTTAAGGAGGAAGTGAATGTTAAGGAGGAAGTTTTGCCTCCTACTGTTGGGCAGGCACCAGCTCAGACGGGGAGTTCCAGTCACCCAACACCTATAGCGGAGATTGATCACATAGACGCTGTTTATGCGCAGTATCTGAGGGACTGGTATGTGTCCCAGCGTATTGGATATCCTCGAGATTGATACTGTGATGTTTCATATACTTTTATTGTGGTTATTGTGTGATTGTGATACTTATATATTATGCATTTTGTGTGACTGTGATACTTATATATTATGCATTTTGTGTGACTATGATACTTTTATTTTGTGTGTATTGTGTGACTGTGATATTTTATATACTTTTTGTGTTATTTCGTACGCAGAAAATTCAATGGAGGGTTGCTCCAGGTTTGTCTATAATATTTGTGTGTATTGTGTGACTGTGATACTTTTTATTCATATTAAATGATGTTAATTTACCGGTGTTGAGTGTTCCACCGAAGGGGTCGACGAACTCAGAGAATTCAACGAAGGGTTGCTCCGGGTCTATTTTTAATTAAAAATTCATAAATTGTAGGAGATTGGTAATTTTTAACAATTTTTTTATTTTTCAATGAAAATTTAGCGACGTTTAGCGACGTTACTATACGTCGCTGAATACGTCGCTAAATACGTCGTTGAATACGTCGCTAATTAGCGACGTTTAGCGACGGATGAGCATGTCGCTAATTTAGCGACGTTGCATCGCTAAACGTCGCTAATTTTGTGACATATTTAAGTCGCTAAAAAATGTCGGTATAGCGACGTTTTTTTTTCCAGTGACGTGCTGAGTTCCGACTTCTGTAAATCATCGCTAATTACGTCGCTAAATGTGATTAGCGACGTTTTTTGGTCATTTAGCGACATTTTTTTACGTCGCTAATTTGACTTTTTCTGGTAGTGATGTCATGCCCCAATCTCCCGCAAGATCAATCGTCCCCGCTGAACGTGAATCACCATGTTGCAGCGCTTCCGCAGGACAATCGTTCTCATGGGGACGTGATGTCGTACGAGCCTGGAGTTGCGTTCACACAAGACGATGTTGTCAAATACCAAAATTATTATCGAAACGACCAAGTTGCAACGAAAGTCAAGTATTGTTACGGCTAGACTTGTAACCAGTGGCAATGGCCTAGGCTTGTTGTAACATGGTACTATCGTAGGGTGTAGGCTCAGCTCTTCAATCCATTAACGTAATGGCATAGGCCACACATGGGTAGAGCCATAAGTCGTCCGTAACAAAAAGTGTTGTAACCATCAGTCCATGATCCATCAAATATTATCATAGACTATGCAACCTATTCTACTATGAATCTTTGATGCTGACTGCTACAGCTACTAGGGTGCTATAACCTTTCTACTAGGGTGCTGCAGTCTTGCTTAGCCTAAATAATAATAAGAAATAGAAAACATTCTTAGGGGAAAAAAAAAAAATGTCATTAAGAAGAACATTTTTCTTTTTTCTAAGATTTTTTTTTTTTCCGTCTTTCTCTGATCTCTCACTAGTCACTCTGTTCTCTCTCTCACTCTCTCTCTCTCTCAAGTCTCTCACTCTCATCTCTCGTCTCTCTCTCACTTTTTATTTGCTCTTTCTCTCTCACTATCTTTCTTTCTCACCTCTTTATTTATTAAATTTGAAAATTTTAATTATATCCAAAAAAAGTTTAGAATTTTTTATTTTACTTTTTTTTTAAAGAATTAAAATTTTATCTTTTATGTAATCCAAATATAACTAGTGTCATGGTACATACGTTTCGTGTGTAATATGTTTTTTAGCACGCACGTCCCTTATGTCCAATTTTTAATCCATAACAATTTATTGAATAATACTAATATAAATAAAGAATTTATTTCAATATTTATTTTAATTTTTTTAGCACATGCGTTCCGTGTGCAATATTTATTTAAATAAATTTTTATGGATTAAAAATTGGATAAACGAGACGAAAAAATATTGCACACGGAATGCGTGTACCATGACACTAGTTGTATTTGGATTTCATAAAAAATATAATTTTAATTCTCTAAAAAAAATCGGAATATTTTTTTCTCAAAATTCTGTAGTGAGCAGAAGTAAAAAAAAATTATAGAATTTTTTTTATTTCATTAAATTTCTCAAATTTAATAAATAGAGATGAGAAAAAAAGAGAAAGAGCAGACAAAGAATGAGAGAGAGACGAGAGCTGAGAGAGAGAGACCAGAGAGAGACGTGAGAGAGAGGAGAGAGAGAGTGAGAGTAGAGAGAGACCAGAGTGAGAGAGAGACATGAGGCAAAAAAATAAAAAAAATAGAAAACGTCTGTTAACGACAGAAAAATTAACGACATAAATATAATATTAAAAAATATATACGGTATTCCAATGGACGTTTTGATGCTTTTTTTTTTTATTTTTTAAACTTCGATGTTTTAGATAAAATTTATATAAATTCGGATACTCTGAATAAAAGTTTCCGATTTATCATTCTTGCTAGTTTCGTGTGTACTTGAGATCAGATACTGTATTCTTCTAGGATACCCAACATAACTTACAGGTGTGACCGCAATACATGATATTGGAGTACTTCGTATGATCTATGTCCGTTCTCGATTTTCAGTATGAGTACTTCGTATGATCTACGTCCGTTCTCGATTTTCGTATTCTGGTTACAGATGTAACCGATCGTGAACCAATAACAGCTATACAACCCAATTCATCTTCATTTTTATTTGGGTGATGTAGCTTATTTGTATAGCTACGGAGGTGGAAGGAAGCATACTTCCAACTTCCGTGTTGGGTCAGCTCACTTCGAGGCCAACATTTAGAGAAGAGATTGTTTTTCTGTCCGATCTAATTTGTGTTTAGCCATTTGTTAGGTATTGCTAGCCCATTACAGTACACCCACACTCGTCACATGCAATAGAATGGATCCGTGTCCCCAAATCAAAAAGTATATGTACTTCTGTGCCTAAGAACAGGAAATTAATACATTGTTGTAGCATTTGTACACCATAAACGTTGCCCAAGTTTAGCTTCCATTTGGAGTGGCTTTTAAATTTTGATTTCATTCATATTGCACTCTATCCAGCCTTTTGAGCAGGGACTTGCATATTTTCTAGTTGGAGCAAGTTTCTGACTTTCAAAAAGATATTATATATATATATATATATATATATATATATATATATATATATATATATATGGGAGCGGATCAAAATATTCGTTCACAGAGTCCCGTCGAAACTTCGTCCTCCTGCACCATCAGATCGGAGGATCCGCATGAGGCTCTCGTGTGTGTGTGTGTGTGTGTATATATATATATATATATATATATATATATATATATAATGGATCGGGAGTTCCGTCCGCGGAGTTCCGTTCCTCCCGCAATTGGATCGAGCGGATCCCACGCGGACGTGCACGAGCCTCCGATGGGAGGACGGGACTCGACGGGACTCCGGAAGAAGGATCTTTTGATCCGCCTCCATATATATATATATATATATATATATATATATATATATATATATATATATATATATATAAAATTGGACGATTAAGATCGATACATCTGGACGGAGAGGTTGTGGGTTCGAGACCCTTCGGCGTCATTTAATTTTCTTTTGGAAAATTAATGGTGGAGTGGTGGTTGGTGCAGTTCAGGTGCATGGAGCGGTGCTGTTTCATCCGGACGGTGCGCGGATGCGATGAGGGTGCAGGTGCAATGCTGGTGGGAGCTGGTGCGGTGCGGCTACGGCTGTGTGAAGCCTTCGGGTCGTGGAGCCTTCAGGCTGGGTGAGTAGTGCTTTCGGACCGGGATATATCATTCGGACCAGGATGTAGCCTTCGGACTAGGAATTGTATATATAGGTCTTCGGACTGAATTGATTATAAGCTTTCGGAATGAGTTGTTGTCTCTCGAAGGAACATAAATAAAATTTACATTCTTTTTATATATATATATATATATATATATATATATATATATATATATATATATATATATATATATATATATATATATACTACGTAGCTTACTGTCGCTACCACATTTTCAGATAAGGGCATTTGGGTAATTTCACTAATTGGAATAATTATGCTTTTATTTAATCTGCTGAGTTTTTAATAATTAATTATATGTTGCTATTTATGTTGGTTTTAGTTTAAACCCTAGAAACCCATTAGGTCTAACCCTAATAAGTAAACCCTAACTTGTAATCTAGCTTTTAGTGAAACCCTAGTTGACACTTAGTCTTAGGTTTAAAACCCTAGAATGACTAAACCCTAATTAATTCTTAGTCCTAGATGATTTAACCTGAAGGGTTAAATTAAACCCTTGTATTGAAACCCTAAACCTAACCCTATATAATGAAGGGAAGCCTCCCTCAAGCCTCTTCCTTTATGAAGAAAGCCTAAACCTAGCCTCCATTAGAAAAACTAATCCCTCCCCATAAATTTCAGGAATTTAAAACCCTAGAAATTCATTTTCTCCTCCATCAAAAGGAAATCAAGGAGCTTGGACCAAGAAGACTTGAAGAAGGAGGACCTACATTGGGAAACCATCTCCCAATAGGTGAGCATCTAATTTTTAACCCATTTAATTCTGTTTTCTATTTGTGTTTGGCCATTAGGAGCCCACCAAATTGTTTAGATCTCGATTTTAGGGTTTCTACATGGAAACCTAGGTGAAACTAGGGTTTGTGTTCAATAGGTTATTTTTCCCCCAATTTCAGAAACCCTAATCCTAGGGGTTTGCATGTAGACACGATTACATCTCCAACGTGTAGTTTAGATCTCGATTCTTAGGGTTTTGGTTAAGGATTCGTGGGTTCTTATGTAAATCCGATTTTCTGCACTTCTTGTGTTTGATGAAATTATTATTAGGGGTTCACCTATCTAGTATACTCTAATTACTGCATGTTTAGATATACTAGTCTATATACGTAGATATCCTTGCATCGTGTAAATAGGTTGTGTACATTTTTGGGGTTCTGTGCACAATCGGGATTGAACTGTGCTGTGTATTTGGGGAATTTTACTGTGCAGTCAGTATTAGGGGTATTCTGTGTAGAGTTGGGTTTAAGCAGTGAGTTAGGGTTATGTATTGAGTGTTGTGTGTATACCTGTGTGATAGTGTGTGACTGTAAATTGGTAACTGTGAGAGATTGAAAGATGAGAGTGTGTCCTAGAGTAGCAGTTGCACAACACTAGGTTGATGTGTTAAGGTTGCAGCAGCACCAGTGCTTAAGAGCACTGCAATGCCTTGCATTTGTTGGTGGTTTTTGGTTGTGTTACAACCGGTGTGTGTCAGTTTTTGGGAACTTGCTTCTCGGGCAGTAGCAGAGTTGGGGTATGTTTGCACAAGTTTAAAGGGGGCTCGAGTCTAGGAACTGCAGTGCAGTTCACTGCACTTGCAGTAAGAATTATTGTTTATATAGTATACTGTGTATAAGGATTGGAAGGGAGTTCAATAGGTTGGTCAAGGGGGGGGGGTTTGTGCTCAAGTTCTCTGATACTTGAGAGTATCCGAATGTTGAGGAAATGGCAGCAAGTTGGAGTTCGAGAGTAGAGCAGTGGGATAGGTGATCACTTGGGGGAAACTGTTCTGATACTTATGTATTTAGTAGTAGCAGCATAGTGGGCATCCACTGTCGAGTATAGGCTAGATGGTTAGGTTTACTTTCAGTTATTAGTATCAGTTGTAAGGGAAATCTGGGATATATGTTATGCAGTGAGTCCCTACCCAGTGTGTCTCAGTGTGAATTAGGAGTCAGTGTAGGTGAACTAGTGTCCAACCAGTGTGTTCCTGTGTAGAGATTAGTGTCAGTGTGACCTGTGTGTGAGTGAACATGTCCCAGTGTATCTGCCAGTGTATATGTATCTGTGAGCAGAGGATGTGTATCAGAGTGTGTGTGTGTGTTTCAGTAGCTTGTGTCTGTGTGTGTGCCTATGTGAAAACTGAATGTATCAGTGAACAAGTCATACTACCTGTTGTTCCTGCTAGTAGCCATAGGCTAGCCTCAAATGTAGGTGAAGTCTGAACAACTTCAGACTGTGTAAACTGTGAGGGGTTCAGTTTGATACCTGTGTAGAGTATCAGTATTTTAGCATATGTATCCTGTGTGTATCAGTTAGGAAACCCTGTGTGAATGGTAGCAGTGTGTGTGCAGTGAACTAGTATCAGTGCAGTTGCACTGTGGCAGTAAGGTACCAGTGTGCAGCCCTGTTTTAACTAGTGTGTGTGTGTCCCACAAATCCCCAGGTCAGTGAGTCCTATGGGCATTCTAGTGTGTGTTCCTGTGTCTGTGTGTGTGGTAGTGTAGGAATTTAGGGTATCAGGGACATTATCAGTGAGCCTATCATTAGTTTTTGGTATTGGTTAATTGGTATCATGTATAGTTGGTAAGGTTAGATACCAAATAGGTATTAGGTATTAAGTTACTAGTTAAATTATCAACTAGTATAAGCTAGGTGTCCTTAGTATGGTCAATTAGATAAGAATAAGACTAAGGTTGACTAGTAGACCTAGTATAGACCTAGAAATAACTTAGAAACAACATCCTAGTTATTATTTATAATTATCTTTCCACACCACCATTTAACACTTATATTTCATTTATATAGGTCATTGTGATCTCACTTTGGACATCGATCCTCACACCTAGCTCAGGACCACAGGCGAGTACATTCTCTGACAGTTTTCATTGTTGATTACTTCTATAAATTGTAGTGTATTATATACTTGATTCCGACACTATGGATACACGGGTTAGCACCCTAGATCCCCATCATGAGGAGTCGTGATTGGAATCCATCGTGCTAGCTGGGGGATGGTGAACTATTAGTAGATTATGTGATCATATCCAAATCCTTTACATGCATCATAGCTCACCCCACTTCTCACGTTGGGTGCGGCCTGACCATCTTACATGCATCATAGCTGTTATATATGATTAACCTGACCACTACATGCATCATAGCTAACCATATGGTTAGCCTGACCTACAAGAATCATAGTTAATCATATATAACCAGCCTGATCAAGTCCCAAGCCGATCACATAATAAACTGATAATTCAAACACTTAGCTAGATGTCTATTTTATTCAGATTCACCTGTTCCAGCATTCACTACTTATTGTCTAGCATTCACTATTTATTGTTCATTGCTAGATGCTCTATTGCCTATTTCTATTTTCTCCAGTACTTTACATTTTCAACATTTACTTCCATCTTGTATTTCTTACACTGTTTATAGATTTTGTCAATTTAATGAAACTGCTGTTAGTGCTTGTGCTTCGCTCCAATCCTAACTGGATAACATTTTTTAGAGGACCTGGAGGATCTTTGCCCTACTCATTACGGCCCAGGATTAGAGGGTGATTTCACTCCAGAAACCCCAGAGGAGTTGCCTAGCCTAGAGGAAAATTTACCTGGCTGTTCTTAGATTATTTTTCTGCATTTATTATTTTAGACTGAGACTGAGTTGTATTTATTATTTTGTGACTTTGTGAGGTCATTTAGACCCAGGATTTGAGTTGGATTTATTGTGGTTGGTTTTTAATAGAACTCTTTTCTATTCTCATCGTGCCATTATTCTTATAGCTTGTGATTGAGTATATCATAGAACTGTGGATTATTTATCATTGTCCTCCGTACGGAGTTGAGACTATTGACAGGATATATTATATGTTGAGACCTAGACAGCGTTCTACCGCCGATGCTGCGGCGTAGGCTGGACGTACCCACGACTCATGCCCAAATTCCGGGTGCGGGTCGTGACACGTTTTTAGTGGTGGCCCATGCAGGTCTAGCTTCGCAAGTTGTGCGATATCGTGGTAGTGCGACAACTTAGTTGTATTACTACGAGCCTGTTTTAGGAAATAGGAATTAGGCCAAGGTTATGCTCAATCACAAATAGGGAATTTCGATTCTTATGATATTACTCTTAATGATTTTCCTTTAGAATTTTCTGTCCTTCCTTGATGATATCGTATCTATTGCCTTAATTTAATCTTTCGATCTGTCTTCAGGATGCCGCCGAGAAGGTCCCAGAGACTCGGAGCAACAGATTCGGAGAGGTCTGCCACCTCTCGCCCTGCCGGACAGGCATCCGCAGCACCTCCTACATCTCCAGTATATGTGGGAGTGTCTGCAGCATTCGGGGGTCCTCCACCACCAGTTCAGAGGGTCCCCACAGCTACGACGGCACCACCACCACCAGTTCAGCATCCAGGAGGTGTGCCCGTCGATGGAGCACAGATGTTCGCCTTGATTCAGGGCATGGTCGATGCCCAGAGGACGTCGGCAGAGGCCCAGAGAGTGCAGGCTGAGGCACATCAGGCTCAGACAGAGATGATGAGGGTGAACATGGAGAATGCTCATCAAGTGGCTCTCCAGGCTGTGGAGAGAGTTACTCAACAGCAGCAGCGTCCTGATCAGCACCACCAGAGGCCGGGCACCATTGTGGATTTCAAGAGGATGATGCCTCGGGAGTTCAAGGGGACAGAAGGGATACTCTACGCCGATGATTGGCTAGAGGACATCGAGAGGAACTTACGCTTGGCACAGCTTCCAGAGGCCCTCCAGATCGAGGCCGCTGGCAGCCAGATGTTCGATATTGCCTTGACGTGGTTTCGCACGGAGCCGAGACTCTTGCGCAGGGGACTCACTTGGGAGGATTTCAAGGAGCTCTTCAAGGAGAAGTTCTTTCCTGATGTTGCCCTGGGAGCTTTGGAGAGTCAGTTCCATGACTTAGCCCAGGGGAGCTCGTCCGTCGATGAGTATGCCGCGGAGTTTTCCCGCCTGAGTCGCTTCTCGCCATCGATGATTAGAGATCCGGGGGACAGGGCCCGGAAATTCAGAAAGGGGCTGACAAGGGAGATCAAGTCTCGCACGTCGGGACGTCGCACAGCTACCTACGAGGGCATATTGATGGATGCCCAAGTAGCCGAGGACGACTTGGGCCTCAGGCCCAAGAGGGGACGCGATGGTTCCGGAGGAGCAAACAGTAGTACGGGACCGGGCAAGCGTCCACACTTTCAGCAGCAACAGCAGAGACCCTTTCAGCAGCAGCACCAGGCACCAGCCCGAGGGCAGGTCCAGCAGCAGCAACAGAGACAGACTCAGCCCGCCATCCAGTGTGCGTACTGCGGGAAGATGGGACATACTAGAGATATCTGCAGGAAGAGATTGGGCTCATGTCTGTCCTGCGGATCGACGACACACCAGCTGAAGGATTGTCCTACCATTCGTTCAGGTCAGGGTGGAGCAGCCGCCCAGAGAGGACCAGACAGGGTACCTACCGTACCAGGAGGCCAACAACAGAGAGGACCACTTCCACCACAATATCAGAAGTTCGCCCAGCATCAGCAGCAGAGAGGTGTACCCCAGGGGCGAGCGTACGCCATGGCAGTCGAGGAGATCGAGCCAGCAGGAGACTTGATCACAGGTTCGGTTCTTCTCGATTGTATCCCCGCATTTACCTTATTCGACTCTGGCGCTTCCCATAGTTTTGTGTCTGTATCTTATGCACTTCGACATCATTTAGACACAGAACCATTAGCTAGGACTTGCAAGATCACGACTGGTGGAGGTATTATCCTAGTCCATGATCACTGCAAGGACCGGAGAGTGTCAGTAGGAGGCCGAGAGTTGAGCGTGAGCTTACTTGTCATGCCACTTCCGTGGTATGATATTGTACTCGGAATGGACTGGTTGAGTAGGCATCATGCTACTATAGATTGTTATAGAGGCAGAGTATTATTTAGACCACCAGGAGAGCCGGAGTTTGAGGTCGTCAAAGGAGCAGCGGAACAGAGCAGGGGCACATTTTGCGGAGCCAGGGCAGAAGAGGAGGAGTTGCCACATCCTCTGATAGCGGAGTTCCTGGATGTATTTCCAGAAGAGTTGCCAGGCTTGCCGCCAGACAGAGATGTTGAATTCTCTATAGATTTGGTTCCAGGAGCGGAGCCCATTTCACAACATGTCTATAGAGTCAACAACAGCGAGCTGGCAGAACTGAAGAAGCAAGTCGAGGAGCTGCAGGACAAAGGCTTCATCAAATCCAGTTCATCACCATGGGGAGCTCCGGTATTGTTCGTACCGAAGAAGGACGGCATGGTGCGCATGTGCATTGATTATAGAGCTTTGAACAATATCACTATCAAGAACAAGTACCCGCTGCCGAGGATAGATGATCTTTTCGATCAGTTGAGCGGGGCGAGGGTGTTTTCAAAGATAGATTTGAGATCAGGCTATCACCAGGTGAAGGTGAAGAGGGAAGACACGCCGAAGACAGCTTTTCGGACCAGATACGGCCAGTTTGAGTTCATGGTGATGCCATTTGGTTTAACCAATGCACCGGCAGTATTCATGAACCTGATGAACAAGGTGTTCCACCAATACCTTGACAAGTTCGTAGTGGTGTTCATCGACGATATTCTTGTGTATTCCAAGACCCCGGAGGAGAACGAAGAGCACCTGAGGTTGGTCTTAGAGACTCTCAAGAGGGAGAAGCTGTACGGAAAACTCTCTAAGTGTGAATTCTTCCTTGACAAGGTCGAATTTCTTGGGCATGTGGTATCGGGTGACGGAATCTCGGTTAACCCGCAGAAGATCGAGGCAGTGGAGTCGTGGGCTACCCCCAGTTTGGTAGCTGAGATCAGGAGTTTTCTCGGGCTAGCAGGATACTACAGGAGGTTTGTACAAGACTTCTCCAAGATTGCGGCACCGATGACCCGACTGACTAGGAAGGATGTGGATTTTGTCTGGACGGAGGAGTGCCAGGCTACATTTGATGAGCTGAAGAAGAGGTTGACGACAGCTCCCATTTTGACGTTGCCAGCAGGGACAGGTGGTTTCACCATCTACAGTGATGCTTCAGGAAAGGGTCTGGGATGCGTTCTTCAGCAGCACGGGAAGGTAATTGCCTATGCTTCCAGGCAGTTACGCCCTCATGAAAAGAACTATCCCACCCACGATTTGGAGTTGGCAGCAGTTATCTTCGCTCTAAAACTGTGGAAACATTACCTGTACGGAGAGCGTGTGGAGATCTTCACAGACCACAAGAGCTTGAAGTACGTCTTCACACAGAAGGAGCTGAACATGAGGCAGAGGAGGTGGTTAGAGTTGATGAAGGACTTTGACATCTCACTGCAGTACCACCCAGGGAAAGCCAACGTAGTCGCCGATGCCTTGAGCAGGTATCCGATGGCTATGTATTTGACGACAGATAGACATTTGTTGGCTGATTTGGAGAGCTTGGAGATTGAAGTGTTAGTTCCCGGTTCTGAGATTCAGATGTGGGGATTGCAGATACAGTCCGAGCTGATGGACATGATCAGAGCGGCGCAGTATGATGATGAGGCCTTGAGGAGTATCAGGACACAGGTTCAGATAGGGTTGTCAGACGACTTTACTATCGCAGATGATGGTTCCTTACGGCACGGCACGAGGATGTGTGTGCCGAGCGGGGAGCTGCGCGAGGAGATTTTGCAGGAGGCACACCGCTCTCAGTACTCGATGCATCCCGGTGCCAACAAGATGTATCGAGACTTGAGGGAGCACGTATGGTGGTATGGAATGAAGCGCGAGGTAGCACGCTTCGTATCCCGGTGTCTAGTGTGCCAGCAGGTAAAGGCAGACCGGCAGAGGCCAGGTGGGTTGCTTCAACCTTTACCGATCCCAGAGTGGAAATGGGAGCACGTGACCATGGATTTTGTTTCAGGGCTTCCACGTTCTCCAGGAGGGAAGGACGCAATTTGGGTCATCGTGGACAGGTTGACCAAATCAGCCCATTTCTTACCTTTCAAGGTGGGCACGTCGACAGAGAGGCTAGCAGAGATGTACGTGCGACAGATCGTTAGGCTTCATGGAGTTCCTGTAAGCATCGTCTCGGATCGGGATAGTCGTTTCACTTCCCACTTCTGGAGGAGTCTGCAGGCTAGCTTGGGCACTCAGCTCAAGTTTAGTACCGCATATCACCCGCAGACAGACGGGCAGTCTGAACGGACTATTCAGACTCTCGAGGATATGCTACGCACTTGTGTTCTAGATCTCGGAGGTTCTTGGGAGGATCATCTGCACCTGGTGGAGTTCGCTTACAACAACAGCTACCAGGCCAGCATCGAGATGTCACCATTTGAGGCTCTTTATGGACGAAGGTGTCGTACACCATTATCTTGGGACGACGTTGGAGAGAGGGCCTTGTTAGGACCAGAAATGGTCGTGGATGAAGCAGAAAAGGTGAAACTCATCAGAGACAGACTGCGAGTGGCGCAGGACAGACAGCGGCATTGGGCCGACAGCCACCGTAGACCCTTTGAGGTTCAGGTATAGATTGTTAATTTTCTGGTTTGCGTTTGTTTGTTTAGACTGCGTGTTGAGGCTGTTTTTGTTTTAGGTTGGCGATCTAGTATTCCTACGGATTTCTCTGACGCGTGGAACGATTCATTTTGGTAGAGGCGGGAAGCTTAGCCCACGCTACATCGGACCCTTCGGTGTTCTTGCGAGGGTAGGTGCAGTGGCGTATAGACTAGACTTGCTGCCAGCATTAGAGGGAGTACATGATGTGTTCCACGTGTCGCAGCTGAGACGGTACGTGGCAGACCCTAGTCACGTACTTGATCACTCGGAGATTGAGGTTGGTCCGACGCTCAGCTACCCCGAGCAGCCCGTAGAGATCTTGGACCGCAGAGAGAAGGTTTTGCGGAACCAAACTGTTCCTTTGGTTTGTGTTGCATGGAGACATCACTCTCCAGGGGAGTCGACCTGGGAGAGAGAGGATGAAATGCGCGAGCAATACCCGTATCTCTTCTAGACTTGAGGTATTTCCTTTTCTGATTTATTCTTGTCCTGTTCAGTCCAAATTTCGAGGACAAAATTTCTTTTAGGAGGGTAGACTTGTCACTACCATATTTTCAGATAAGGGCATTTGGGTAATTTTACTAATTGGAATAATTATGCTTTTATTTAATCTGCTGAGTTTTTAACAATTAATTATATGTTGCTATTTATGTTGGTTTTAGTTTAAACCCTAGAAACCCATTAGGTCTAACCCTAATAAGTAAACCCTAACTTGTAATCTAGCTTTTAGTGAAACCCTAGTTGACACTTAGTCTTAGGTTTAAAACCCTAGAATGACTAAACCCTAATTAATTCTTAGTCCTAGATGATTTAACCTGAAGGGTTAAATTAAACCCTTGTATTGAAACCCTAAACCTAACCCTATATAATGAAGGGAAGCCTCCCTCAAGCCTCTTCCTTTATGAAGAAAGCCTAAACCTAGCCTCCATTAGAAAAACTAATCCCTCCCCATAAATTTCAGGAATTTAAAACCCTAGAAATTCATTTTCTCCTCCATCAAAAGGAAATCAAGGAGCTTGGACCAAGAAGACTTGAAGAAGGAGGACCTACATTGGGAAACCATCTCCC
The DNA here is from genome assembly GCA_036927795.1 of Iris macrosiphon. Lineage (NCBI taxonomy): Eukaryota > Viridiplantae > Streptophyta > Magnoliopsida > Asparagales > Iridaceae > Iris > Iris macrosiphon. The sequence goes on along the minus strand of JAYESA010000004.1, from coordinate 280,465,651 downwards.
AATAGGTGAGCATCCAATTTTTAACCCATTTAATTCTGTTTTCTATTTGTGTTTGGCTATTAGGAGCCCACCAAATTGTTTAGATCTCGATTTTAGGGTTTCTACATGGAAACCTAGGTGAAACTAGGGTTTGTGTTCAATAGGTTATTTTTCCCCCAATTTCAGAAACCCTAATCCTAGGGGTTTGCATGTAGACACGATTATATCTCCAACGTGTAGTTTAGATCTCGATTCTTAGGGTTTTGGTTAAGGATTCGTGGGTTCTTATGTAAATCCAATTTTCTGCACTTCTTGTGTTTGATGAAATTATTATTAGGGGTTCACCTATCTAGTATACTCTAATTACTGCATGTTTAGATATACCAGTCTATATACGTAGATATCCTTGCATTGTGTAAATAGGTTGTGTACATTTTTGGGGTTCTGTGCACAATCGGGATTGAACTGTGCTGTGTATTTGGGGAATTTTACTGTGCAGTCAGTATTAGGGGTATTCTGTGTAGAGTTGGGTTTAAGCAGTGAGTTAGGGTTATGTATTGAGTGTTGTGTGTATACCTGTGTGATAGTGTGTGACTGTAAATTGGTAACTGTGAGAGATTGAAAGATGAGAGTGTGTCCTAGAGTAGTAGTTGCACAACACTAGGTTGTTGTGTTAAGGTTGCAGCAGCACCAGTGCTTAAGAGCACTGCAATGCCTTGCATTTGTTGGTGGTTTTTGGTTGTGTTACAACCGGTGTGTGTCAGTTTTTGGGAACTTGCTTCTCGGGCAGTAGCAGAGTTGGGGTATGTTTGCACAAGTTTAAAGGGGGCTCGAGTCTAGGAACTGCAGTGCAGTTCACTGCACTTGCAGTAAGAATTATTGTTTATATAGTATACTGTGTATAAGGATTGGAAGGGAGTTCAATAGGTTGGTCAAGGGGGGGGGTTTTGTGCTCAAGTTCTCTGATACTTGAGAGTATCCGAATGTTGAGGAAATGGCAGCAAGTTGGAGTTCGAGAGTAGAGCAGTGGGATAGGTGATCACTTGGGGGAAACTGTTCTGATACTTATGTATTTAGTAGTAGCAGCATAGTGGGCATCCACTGTCGAGTATAGGCTAGATGGTTAGGTTTACTTTCAGTTATTAGTATCAGTTGTAAGGAAAATCTGGGATATATGTTATGCAGTGAGTCCCTACCCAGTGTGTCTCAGTGTGAATTAGGAGTCAGTGTAGGTGAACTAGTGTCCAACCAGTGTGTTCCTGTGTAGAGATTAGTGTCAGTGTGACCTGTGTGTGAGTGAACATATCCCAGTGTATCTGCCAGTGTATATGTATCTGTGAGCAGAGGATGTGTATCAGAGTGTGTGTGTGTTTCAGTAGCTTGTGTCTGTGTGTGTGCCTATGTGAAAACTGAATGTATCAGTGAACAAGTCATACTACCTGTTGTTCCTGCTAGTAGCCATAGGCTAGCCTCAAATGTAGGTGAAGTCTGAACAACTTCAGACTGTGTAAACTGTGAGGGGTTCAGTTTGATACCTGTGTAGAGTATCAGTATTTTAGCATATGTATCCTGTGTGTATCAGTTAGGAAACCCTGTGTGAATGGTAGCAGTGTGTGTGCAGTGAACTAGTATCAGTGCAGTTGCACTGTGGCAGTAAGGTACCAGTGTGCAGCCCTGTTTTAACTAGTGTGTGTGTGTCCCACAAATCCCCAGGTCAGTGAGTCCTATGGGCATTCTAGTGTGTGTTCCTGTATTTGTGTGTGTGGTAGTGTAGGAATTTAGGGTATCAGGGACATTATCAGTGAGCCTATCATTAGTTTTTGGTATTGGTTAATTGGTATCATGTATAGTTGGTAAGGTTAGATACCAAATAGGTATTAGGTATTAAGTTACTAGTTAAATTATCAACTAGTATAAGCTAGGTGTCCTTAGTATGGTCAATTAGATAAGAATAAGACTAAGGTTGACTAGTAAACCTAGTATAGACCTAGAAATAACTTAGAAACAACATCCTAGTTATTATTTATAATTATCTTTCCATACCACCATTTAACACTTATATTTCATTTATATAGGTCATTGTGATCTCACTTTGGACATCGATCCTCACACCTTGCTCAGGACCACAAGCGAGTACATTCTCTGACAGTTTTCATTGTTGATTACTTCTATAAATTGTAGTGTATTACATACTTGATTCCGACACTATGGATACACGGGTTAGCACCCTAGATCCCCATCATGAGGAGTCGTGATTGGAATCCATCGTGCTAGCTGGGGGATGGGGAACTATTAGTAGATTATGTGATCATATCCAAATCCTTTACATGCATCATAGCTCACCCCACTTCTCACGTTGGGTGCGGCCTGACCATCTTACATGCATCATAGCTGTTATATATGATTAACCTGACCACTACATGCATCATAGCTAACCATATGGTTAGCCTGACCTACAAGAATCATAGTTAATCATATATAACCAGCCTGATCAAGTCCCAAGTCGATCACATAATAAACTGATAATTCAAACACTTAGCTAGATGTCTATTTTATTCAGATTCACCTGTTCCAGCATTCACTACTTATTGTCTAGCATTCACTATTTATTGTTCATTGCTAGATGCTCTATTGCCTATTTCCATTTTCTCCAGTACTTTACATTTCCAACATTTACTTCCATCTTGTATTTCTTACACTGTTTATAGATTTTGTCAATTTAATGAAACTGCTGTTAGTTCTTGTGCTTCGCTCCAATCCTGACTGGATAACATTTTTCAGAGGACCTGGAGGATCTTTGCCCCACTCATTACGGCCCAGGATTAGAGGGTGATTTCACTCCAGAAACCCCAGAGGAGTTGCCTAGCCTAGAGGAAAATTTACCTGGTTGTTCTTAGATTATTTTTCTGCATTTATTGTTTTAGACTGAGACTGAGTTGTATTTATTATTTTGTGACTTTGTGAGGTCATTTAGACCCAGGATTTGAGTTGGATTTATTGTGGTTGGTTTTTAATAGAACTCTTTTCTATTCTCATCGTGCCATTATTCTTATAGCTTGTGATTGAGTATATCATAGAAATGAGGATTATTTATCATTGTCCTCCGTACGGAGTTGAGACTATTGACAGGATATATTATATGTTGAGACCTAGACAGCGTTCTACCGCCGATGCTGCGGCGTAGGCTGGACGTACCCACGACTCATGCCCAAATTCCGGGTGCGGGTCGTGACACGTTTTTAGTGGTGGCCCATGCAGGTCTAGCTTCGCAAGTTGTGCGATATCGTGGTAGTGCGACAACTTAGTTTTATTACTACGAGCCTGTTTTAGGAAATAGGAATTAGGCCAAGGTTATGCTCAATCACAAATAGGGAATTCCGATTCTTATGATATTACTCTTAATGATTTTCCTTTAGAATTTTCTGTCCTTCCTTGATGATATCGTATCTATTGCCTTAATTTAATCTTTCGATCTGTCTTCAGGATGCCGCCGAGAAGGTCCCAGAGACTCGGAGCAACAGATTCGGAGAGGTCTGCCACCTCTCGCCCTGCCGGACAGGCATCCGCAGCACCTCCTACATCTCCAGTATATGTGGGAGTGTCTGCAGCATTCGGGGGTCCTCCACCACCAGTTCAGAGGGTCCCCACAGCTACGACGGCACCACCACCACCAGTTCAACATCCAGGAGGTGTGCCCGTCGATGGAGCACAGATGTTCGCCTTGATTCAGGGCATGGTCGATGCCCAGAGGACGTCGGCAGAGGCCCAGAGAGTGCAGGCTGAGGCACATCAGGCTCAGACAGAGATAATGAGGGTGAACATGGAGAATGCTCATCAAGTGGCTCTCCAGGCTGTGGAGAGAGTTACTCAACAGCAGCAGCGTCCTGATCAGCACCACCAGAGGCCGGGCACCATTGTGGATTTTAAGAGGATGATGCCTCGGGAGTTCAAGGGGACAGAAGGGATACTCTACGTCGATGATTGGCTAGAGGACATCGAGAGGAACTTACGCTTGGCACAGCTTCCAGAGGCCCTCCAGATCGAGGCCGCTGGCAGCCAGATGTTCGACATTGCCTTGACGTGGTTTCGCACGGAGCCGAGACTCTTGCGCAGGGGACTCACTTGGGAGAATTTCAAGGAGCTCTTCAAGGAGAAGTTCTTTCCTGATGTTGCCCTGGGAGCTTTGGATAGTCAGTTCCATGACTTAGCCCAGGGGAGCTCGTCCGTCGATGAGTATGCCGCAGAGTTTTCCCGCCTGAGTCGCTTCGCGCCATCAATGATTAGAGATCCGGGGGACAGGGCCCGGAAATTCAGAAAGGGGCTGACAAGGGAGATCAAGTCTCGCACGTCGGGACGTCGCACAACTACCTACGAGGGCATATTGATGGATGCCCAAGTAGCCGAGGACGACTTGGGCCTCAGGCCCAAGAGGGGACGCGATGGTTCCGGAGGAGCAAACAGTAGTACGGGACCGGGCAAGCGTCCACACTTTCAGCAGCAACAGCAGAGACCCTTTCAGCAGCAGCACCAGGCACCAGCCCGAGGGCAGGTCCAACAGCAGCAACAGAGACAGACTCAGCCCGCCATCCAGTGTGCGTACTGCGGGAAGATGGGACATACTAGAGATATCTGCAGAAAGAGATTGGGCTCATGTCTGTCCTGCGGATCGACGACACACCAGCTGAAGGATTGTCCTACCATTCGTTCAGGTCAGGGTGGAGCAGCCGCCCAGAGAGGACCAGACAGGGTACCTACCGTACCAGGAGGCCAACAACAGAGAGGACCACTTCCACCACAACATCAGAAGTTCGCCCAGCATCAGCAGCAGAGAGGTGTACCCCAGGGGCGAGCGTACGCCATGGCAGTCGAGGAGATCGAGCCAGCAGGAGACTTGATCACAGGTTCGGTTCTTCTCGATTGTATCCCCGTATTTACCTTATTCGACTCTGGCGCTTCCCATAGTTTTGTGTCTGTATCTTATGCACTTCGACATCATTTAGACACAGAACCATTAGCTAGGACTTGCAAGATCACGACTGGTGGAGGTATTATCCTAGTCCATGATCACTGCAAGGACCGGAGAGTGTCAGTAGGAGGCCGAGAGTTGAGCATGAGCTTACTTGTCATGCCACTTCCGGGGTATGATATTGTACTCGGAATGGACTGGTTGAGTAGGCATCATGCTACTATAGATTGTTATAGAGACAGAGTATTATTTAGACCACCAGGAGAGCCGGAGTTTGAGGTCGTCAGAGGAGCAGCAGAACAGAGCAGGGGCACATTTTGCGGAGCCAGGGCAGAAGAGGAGGAGTTGCCATATCCTCTGATAGCGGAGTTCCTGGATGTATTTCCAGAAGAGTTGCCAGGCTTGCCGCCAGACAGAGATGTTGAATTCTCTATAGATTTGGTTCCAGGAGCGGAGCCCATTTCACAACATGTCTATAGAGTCAAAAACAGCGAGCTGGCAGAACTGAAGAAGCAAGTCGAGGAGCTGCAGGACAAAGGCTTCATCAAATCCAGTTCATCACCATGGGGAGCTCCGGTATTGTTCGTACCGAAGAAGGACGGCACGGTGCGCATGTGCATTGATTATAGAGCTTTGAACAATATCACTATCAAGAACAAGTACCCGCTGCCGAGGATAGAAGATCTTTTCGATCAGTTGAGCGGGGCGAGGGTGTTTTCAAAGATAGATTTGAGATCAGGCTATCACCAGGTGAAGGTGAAGAGGGAAGACACGCCGAAGACAGCTTTTTGGACCAGATACGGCCAGTTTGAGTTCATGGTGATGCCATTTGGTTTAACCAATGCACCGGCAGTATTCATGAACCTGATGAACAAGGTGTTCCACCAATACCTTGACAAGTTCATAGTGGTGTTCATCGACGATATTCTTGTGTATTCCAAGACCCCGGAGGAGCACGAAGAGCACCTGAGGTTGGTCTTAGAGACTCTCAGGAGGGAGAAGCTGTACGGGAAACTCTCTAAGTGTGAATTCTTCCTTGACAAGGTCGAATTTCTTGGGCATGTGGTATCGGGTGACAGAATCTCGGTTAACCCGTAGAAGATCGAGGCAGTGGAGTCGTGGGCTACCCCCAGTTCGGTAGCTGAGATCAGAAGTTTTCTCGGGCTAGCAGGATACTACAGGAGGTTTGTACAAGACTTCTCCAAGATTGCGGCACCGATGACCCGACTGACTAGGAAGGATGTAGATTTTGTCTGGACGGAGGAGTGCCAGGCTGCATTTGATGAGCTGAAGAAGAGGTTGACGACAGCTCCCATTTTGACGTTGCCAGCAGGGACAGGTGGTTTCACCATCTACAGTGATGCTTCAGGAAAGGGTTTGGGATGCGTTCTTCCGCAGCACGGGAAGGTAATTGCCTATGCTTCCAGGCAGTTACGCCCTCATGAAAAGAACTATCCCACCCACGATTTGGAGTTGGCAGCAGTTATCTTCGCTCTAAAACTGTGGAAACATTACCTGTACGGAGAGCGTGTGGAGATCTTCACAGACCACAAGAGCTTGAAGTACGTCTTCACACAGAAGGAGCTGAACATGAGGCAGAGGAGGTGGTTAGAGTTGATGAAGGACTTTGACATCTCACTGCAGTACCACCCAGGGAAAGCCAACGTAGTCGCCGATGCCTTGAGCAGGTATCCGATGGCTATGTATTTGACGACAGATAGACATTTGTTGGCTGATTTGGAGAGCTTGGATATTGAAGTGTTAGTTCTCGGTTCTGAGATTCAGATATGGGGATTGCAGATACAGTCCGAGCTGATGGACAGGATCAGAGCGGCGCAGTATGATGATGAGGCCTTGAGGAGTATCAGGACACAGGTTCAGATAGGGTTGTCAGACGACTTTACTATCGCAGATGATGGTTCCTTACGGCACGGCACGAGGATGTGTGTGCTGAGCGGGGAGCTGCGCGAGGAGGTTTTGCAGGAGGCACACCGCTCTCAGTACTCGATGCATCCCGGTGCCAACAAGATATATCGAGACTTGAGGGAGCACGTATGGTGGTATGGAATGAAGCGCGAGGTAGCACGCTTCGTATCCCGGTGTCTAGTGTGCCAGCAGGTAAAGGCAGACCGGCAGAGGCCAGGTGGGTTGCTTCAACCTTTACCGATCCCAGAGTGGAAATGGGAGCACGTGACCATGGATTTTGTTTCAGGGCTTCCACGTTCTCCAGGAGGGAAGGACGCGATTTGGGTCATCGTGGACAGGTTGTCCAAATCAGCCCATTTCTTACCTTTCAAGGTGGGCACGTCGACAGAGAGGCTAGCAGAGATGTACGTGCGACAGATCGTTAGGCTTCATGGAGTTCTTGTAAGCATCGTCTCGGATCGGGATAGTCGTTTCACTTCCCACTTCTGGAGGAGTCTGCAGGCTAGCTTGGGCACTCAGCTCAAGTTTAGTACCGCATATCACCCCCAGACAGACGGGCAGTCTGAACGGACTATTCAGACTCTCGAGGATATGCTACGCACTTGTGTTCTAGATCTCGGAGGTTCTTGGGAGGATCATCTGCACCTGGTGGAGTTCGCTTACAACAACAGCTACCAGGCCAGCATCGAGATGTCACCATTTGAGGCTCTTTATGGACGAAGGTGTCGTACACCATTATCTTGGGACGACGTTGGAGAGAGGGCCTTGTTAGGACCAGAAATGGTCGTGGATGCAGCAGAAAAGGTGAAACTCATCAGAGACAGACTGCGAGTGGCGCAGGACAGACAGCGGCATTGGGCCGACAGCCACCGTAGACCCTTTGAGTTTCAGGTATAGATTGTTAATTTTTTGGTTTGCGTTTGTTTGTTTAGACTGCGTGTTGAGGCTATTTTTGTTTTAGGTTGGCGATCTAGTATTCCTACGGATTTCTCCGACGCGTGGAACGATTCATTTTGGTAGAGGCGGGAAGCTTAGCCCACGCTACATCGGACCCTTCGGTGTTCTTGCGAGGGTAGGTGCAGTGGCGTATAGACTAGACTTGCCGCCAGCATTAGAGGGAGTACATGATGTGTTCCACGTGTCGCAGCTGAGACGGTACGTGGCAGACCCTAGTCACGTACTTGATCACTCGGAGATTGAGGTTGGTCCGACGCTCAGCTACCCCGAGCAGCCCGTAGAGATCTTGGACCGCAGAGAGAAGGTTTTGCGGAACCAAACTATTCCTTTGGTTTGTGTTGCATGGAGACATCACTCTCCAGGGGAGTCGACCTGGGAGAGAGAGGATGAAATGCGCGAGCAATACCCGTATCTCTTCTAGACTTGAGGTATTTCCTTTTCTGATTTATTCTTGTCCTGTTCAGTCCAAATTTCGAGGACAAAATTTCTTTTAGGAGGGTAGACTTGTCACTACCACATTTTCAGATAAGGACATTTGGGTAATTTTACTAATTGGAATAATTATGCTTTTATTTAATCTGCTGAGTTTTTAACAATTAATTATATGTTGCTATTTATGTTGGTTTTAGTTTAAACCCTAGAAACCCATTAGGTCTAACCCTAATAAGTAAACCCTAACTTGTAATCTAGCTTTTAGTGAAACCCTAGTTGACACTTAGTCTTAGGTTTAAAACCCTAGAATGACTAAACCCTAATTAATTCTTAGTCCTAGATGATTTAACCTGAAGGGTTAAATTAAACCCTTGTATTGAAACCCTAAACCTAACCCTATATAATGAAGGGAACCCTCCATCAAGCCTCTTCCTTTATGAAGAAAGCCTAAACCTAGCCTCCATTAGAAAAACTAATCCCTCCCCATAAATTTCAGGAATTTAAAACCCTAGAAATTCATTTTCTCCTCCATCAAAAGGAAATCAAGGAGCTTGGACCAAGAAGACTTGAAGAAGGAGGACCTACATTGGGAAACCATCTCCCAATAGGTGAGCATCCAATTTTTAACCCATTTAATTCTGTTTTCTATTTGTGTTTGGCCATTAGGAGCCCACCAAATTGTTTAGATCTCGATTTTAGGGTTTCTACATGGAAACCTAGGTGAAACTAGGGTTTGTGTTCAATAGGTTATTTTTCCCCCAATTTCAGAAACCCTAATCCTAGGGGTTTGCATGTAGACACGATTACATCTCCAACGTGTAGTTTAGATCTCGATTCTTAGGGTTTTGGTTAAGGATTCGTGGGTTCTTATGTAAATCCGATTTTCTGCACTTCTTGTGTTTGATGAAATTATTATTAGGGGTTCACCTATCTAGTATACTCTAATTACTGCATGTTTAGATATACCAGTCTATATACGTAGATATCCTTGTATCGTGTAAATAGGTTGTGTACATTTTTGGGGTTCTGTGCACAATCGGGATTGAACTGTGCTGTGTATTTGGGGAATTTTACTGTGCAGTCAGTATTAGGGGTATTCTGTGTAGAGTTGGGTTTAAGCAGTGAGTTAGGGTTATGTATTGAGTGTTGTGTGTATACCTGTGTGATAGTGTGTGACTGTAAATTGGTAACTGTGAGAGATTGAAAGATGAGAGTGTGTCCTAGAGTAGCAGTTGCACAACACTAGGTTGATGTGTTAAGGTTGCAGCAGCACCAGTGCTTAAGAGCACTGCAATGCCTTGCATTTGTTGGTGGTTTTTGGTTGTGTTACAACCGGTGTGTGTCAGTTTTTGGGAACTTGCTTCTCGGGCAGTAGCAGAGTTGGGGTATGTTTGCACAAGTTTAAAGGGGGCTCGAGTCTAGGAACTGAAGTGCAGTTCACTGCACTTGCAGTAAGAATTATTGTTTATATAGTATACTGTGTATAAGGATTGGAAGGGAGTTCAATAGGTTGGTCAAGGGGGGGGTTTTGTGCTCAAGTTCTCTGATACTTGAGAGTATCCGAATGTTGAGGAAATGGCAGCAAGTTGGAGTTCGAGAGTAGAGCAGTGGGATAGGTGATCACTTGGGGGAAACTGTTCTGATACTTATGTATTTAGTAGTAGCAGCATAGTGGGCATCCACTGTCGAGTATAGGCTAGATGGTTAGGTTTACTTTCAGTTATTAGTATCAGTTGTAAGGGAAATCTGGGATATATGTTATGCAGTGAGTCCCTACCCAGTGTGTCTCAGTGTGAATTAGGAGTCAGTGTAGGTGAACTAGTGTCCAACCAGTGTGTTCCTGTGTAGAGATTAGTGTCAGTATGACCTGTGTGTGAGTGAACATGTCCCAGTGTATCTGCCAGTGTATATATATCTGTGAGCAGAGGATGTGTATCAGAGTGTGTGTGTGTTTCAGTAGCTTGTGTCTGTGTGTGTGCCTATGTGAAAACTGAATGTATCAGTGAACAAGTCATACTACCTGTTGTTCCTGCTAGTAGCCATAGGCTAGCCTCAAATGTAGGTGAAGTCTGAACAACTTCAGATTGTGTAAACTGTGAGGGGTTCAGTTTGATACCTGTGTAGAGTATCAGTATTTTAGCATATGTATCCTGTGTGTATCAGTTAGGAAACCCTGTGTGAATGGTAGCAGTGTGTGTGCAGTGAACTAGTATCAGTGCAGTTGCACTGTGGCAGTAAGGTACCAGTGTGCAGCCCTGTTTTAACTAGTGTGTGTGTGTCCCACAAATCCCCAGGTCAGTGATTCCTATGGGCATTCTAGTGTGTGTTCCTGTGTCTGTGTGTGTGGTAGTGTAGGAATTTAGGGTATCAGGGACATTATCAGTGAGCCTATCATTAGTTTTTGGTATTGGTTAATTGGTATCATGTATAGTTGGTAAGGTTAGATACCAAATAGGTATTAGGTATTAAGTTACTAGTTAAATTATCAACTAGTATAAGCTAGGTGTCCTTAGTATGGTCAATTAGATAAGAATAAGACTAAGGTTGACTAGTAGACCTAGTATAGACCTAGAAATAACTTAGAAACAACATCCTAGTTATTATTTATAATTATCTTTCCACACCACCATTTAACACTTATATTTCATTTATATAGGTCATTGTGATCTCACTTTGGACATCGATCCTCACACCTTGCTCAGGACCACAGGCGAGTACATTCTCTGACAGTTTTCATTGTTGATTACTTCTATAAATTGTAGTGTATTACATACTTGATTCCGACACTATGGATATACGGGTTAGCACCCTAGATCCCCATCATGAGGAGTCGTGATTGGAATCCATCGTGCTAGCTGGGGGATGGGGAACTATTAGTAGATTATGTGATCATATCCAAATCCTTTACATGCATCATAGCTCACCCCACTTCTCACGTTGGGTGCGGCCTGACCATCTTACATGCATCATAGCTGTTATATATGATTAACCTGACCACTACATGCATCATAGCTAACCATATGGTTAGCCTGACCTACAAGAATCATAGTTAATCATATATAACCAGCCTGATCAAGTCCCAAGCCGATCACATAATAAACTGATAATTCAAACACTTAGCTAGATGTCTATTTTATTCAGATTCACCTGTTCCAGCATTCACTACTTATTGTCTAGCATTCACTATTTATTGTTCATTGCTAGATGCTCTATTGCCTATTTCCATTTTCTCCAGTACTTTACATTTCCAGCATTTACTTCCATCTTGTATTTCTTACACTGTTTATAGATTTTGTCAATTTAATGAAACTGCTGTTAGTGCTTGTGCTTCGCTCCAATCCTGACTGGATAACATTTTTCAGAGGACCTGGAGGATCTTTGCCCCACTCATTACGGCCCAGGATTAGAGGGTGATTTCACTCCAGAAACCCCAGAGGAGTTGCCTAGCCTAGAGAAAAATTTACCTGGCTGTTCTTAGATTATTTTTCTGCATTTATTGTTTTAGACTGAGACTGAGTTGTATTTATTATTTTGTGACTTTGTGAGGTCATTTAGACCCAGGATTTGAGTTAAATTTATTGTGGTTGGTTTTTAATAGAACTCTTTTCTATTCTCATCGTGCCATTATTCTTATAGCTTGTGATTGAGTATATCATAGAACTGTGGATTATTTATCATTGTCCTCCGTACGGAGTTGAGACTATTGACAGGATATATTATATGTTGAGACCTAGACAGCGTTCTACCGCCGATGCTGCGGCGTAGGCTGGACGTACCCACGACTCATGCCCAAATTCCGGGTGCGGGTCGTGACACTTACTCAAATGTAATCTCTAAAGTTAGATTTTAGTTATAGCCATTTGAATGGGATCAACTTCTTCTAGTTTTCCTCTATTTAATGATATTGGTCACTCCAAACTATTCTTTATATGACATCTAACATGACAGTTGATATGATAAATTTTAATCCAAAAAATTAATTATCTAAATTTTTTTAATATTATTATTAATAATAATATTGATATTAATGTTAATTTTAATTTTAATACTAATATTAGTATCAATATTAATTTTAATATTAATATTAATATTAATATTAATATTAACGTTAATTTTAATTTTAATGTTAATTTAATGTTAAAATTTGTCGTGTTATCTATCATATTAATCGTTACGTAAGCTGCCACATAAGAAGAAATAGTTTTGAGGGATGAATAGCATTGTTCTTTTTCATTACATTGGTAACTTGGTAAAAGAATCATAGGAAACTCTCTATACTTTCCTCTCAAAATAAATCAATCAATCTAAACCTCCCTCAAAACATCACAGCTAGATGATACTATCATTCAATTGTCACCTTCAAAGTGCTGTTAGAGAAGTTTATGCTTACTTAGAAACTTTCTTTTCATCAACCATCAATAATTGTTTCGAGAGAAAATAAAAGTGCAAGTGTTGATTACGGGATCAATATTAGACCCACACCCGATAGTAGAAATAATTCTCTTTGCATTTATTATTTACTTATTTTTTATTGCGATAAGTAAATTTTGTGGGTTGTAGTGCATGAATAGCATTTGAGTGTTTTTCGTAGTATATGTTGTTATTTTTTATTTATATTCTTTTCCTTTTGACTTCTGTATTTTTATCGTTTTTATTGCTGACGTAACTGTGATGATTACAGAAGTTAATTTTTTGACCGTCCTAAGGAGAGCAAGGGCGGGAAGTGGAAGGTGGCGTACCCACTATTGTAAATACTCCTAAAAATGCAAATTGTAAGATATAAAATTAAAGATAAGAAATAGTATAGGATTCGAGGCACGTTACACGCTGTCCTTAGAATAGAATTTCGTCCCACGAACAGTGCAGTGGGTTCCTGGCGATCTATTCCCGAGATACAACGAATCCTTCGATTTACTTCACCGTGCACCCGGTGGCGAATCCCACGAACGATCACAACCTTGCCCGAAGAATAGAGATTGGACGGAGGAGTTTTTGGAGGAATTAAGGTTCTGGTGTTTTCCTTTTCTTTTTCGTCTCTGTACGATTGTTCTTTCGTTCCGAACAGAGAGCGAAGAGAGAGAAGGAAAAACTGATTTCTGTTCTGCAGATCTCAGGATCGTGTCTTGGATATATCTCTCACGTAACCTATCCTACTCTTTCCGTAACGGGATTACGTGAGAACGGTTCCGCGGAAGACCAGCAACCCACCAGACTAAATCAACAGAAATAAAAAATAAAATAAAATAAGTTAAGCAATTACCTTTGTACCCATGTCCGTTCTGCGGCACGCAAGCGTGCAAAGTGCTAAGTGCGCGAATAATAAACGCGTAAAAACGCGCATTAAATCTCGCACCCGCTCGCGGGTTGGATGAGATCTAGCCCATCCCCTACAAAGCCCACTTACCCACTAAGAGGGGTAAAGCAATATATGGAAAGGAGAATGACTTCTCCTTTCCCATGTGGGACTAAAAGAAAGGAGTTGCTTTTGTTGAATCATATGGTAAACAAATCTAACAATCCCCCACATGATTCAATAAGAGAAAAAGGAAGGTATAGCACGATAGGACATATAGGAAGAAAAACAAGATATGGGCAATCACACTGTGTATCAGAGGAAGGTGTCTTCCGGACTTGAACCTCCCCTTAGTGTTATACATCTCATCTATACAGACCCAAAGTGACTTAAGTCTTGAACTTAGGATCTTACTTGTACAGACTCAACATACACATAAACACATTGTAGGCATTTGATCGTATCAACAGTTGTGCACTTTTCGGCCATGTGCTATCTCGATTTCTTAAGAGCTCTAGAGAACAGCCCGAGTTCCCATAGAAAGCGGCCCCACTTTCACTCTTAAATAGGTGAATCTTTCTAGGTATTCTGTAATTTATATACCCTGCTTTACAAGCCACAAATTCATTGAGATTTTATAATCACCCTTTTATTTATTACAGATCAACACTATACATTAGAGGAATGGTTCTTTACAATTACTATCATATAGTGTTTCCAGTCACACATCAATTTTGTTGTTATCCATTGAACATTTTCTTGGTGCTTCCAATCAAAGGTTGGGTTGCCTTTGAGGTGACTCAATCTATGGGCTTTAACCCCATTCCTCTTGCCGTCTCCAACACAAGTCTCCTTGAGAGCCCTTTAGTTAGAGGATCTGCTAGATTGTTCTTTGATCTGACGAAGTCAATTGCAATTACTCCACCGGATCACAATTGCTTCACCCGATTGTACCTCAGACGTATATGTCTGTATTTTCTATTATAACTTGTCCTTTGAGCCTTTGCTATTGTATCTTAGCTGTCACAGTGTACAGGGATAGCATGAACTGGTTTGCTCCACAGAGGAATATCTGTTACCAGATTCCTAAGCCAGACTGTTTCCTCACTGGTGAGTTCAAGAGCTATACATTCTGTCTCCATAGTAGATCTAGAAATACATGTCTGCCTGGTAGAGTTCCACGCAACTGCACCTCCACCCAATGTGAATACATATCCACTTATGGCTTTGGTCTCATCTGTATCGGAGATCCAGTTCGCATCAGTATACCCTTCTAATACAGATGGGTATCCTCCATAGAATAATTCATGGGATATCGTGCCCTTTAGGTATCTCATTACCCGTTCCAAGGCAGTCCAATGTGAACTATTCGGATTGCTAGTATACTGACTAAGCTTTCCTACTGCGTAGAAAATATCAGGTCTGGTACGATTAGCAATATAGTTCAGGCATCCGATTTGCTGAGAATACTTAAACTGAGCCACACTGTCTCCTTTATTCTTCTTTAACATGATACTTGCATCATATGGAGTGCCTACAGGTTTAGAATCAAAATAGTTAAATCTTTTTAGAACCTTTTCTATATAGTGAGATTGGGAGATACCAATTCCCTCAGAAGTGTGACTTAATTTAAGTCCTAAAATTACATCAGCAGGTCCTAAATCTTTCATATCAAAATTTTGAGACAGAAATAATTTGATATCATAAATAATATCCATGTTAGTACCAAAAATAAGAATATCATCAACATACAGGCATAATATTACACAAGAGCTACCAATAGTTTTGTTATATACACATTTATCAGAATCATTAATAGCAAAACCATATGATAGAATTACCTTGTCAAATTTATCATGCCATTGCTTTGGCGCTTGTTTCAGTCCATAGAGAGATTTAATTAATTTGCATACCTTGTGTTCTTGTCCTGGAACAACAAACCCTTCAGGTTGTTCCATATAGATCTCTTCCTGTAAATCTCCATTCAGAAATACAGTTTTTACATCCATTCGATGAATAAACAGTTTATGAACAGATGCAATGGCTATTAACATTCTAATTGTAGCAATTCTTGTAACAGGAGAGTAAGTGTCAAAAAAGTCTACCCCTTCTCTTTGTTTGAACCCTTTAGCCACTAACCTGACTTTCAATTTCTCAATAGACCCATCAGGTCTTAACTTCTTTCTGAAGATCCATTTGCAACCTATTGGTTTGCAACCTGCAGGAAGGTTAACCAAATCCCAAGTTCTATTTGATATAATAGAATCCATTTCACTATTTATGGCATCTTTCCAAAATAAGGAATCAACTGAGGACATAGCCCCTTGATAAGATATATGATCCTCTTCAACGAGGTAGGTGAACAAACCTTCACCTAGGTTTGGTTCTCGTCTTGTTCTTTTACTTCTCCTGGGTTCTACTGGGGTAATCTCCTCTGGTTGTGAACTAGGGGTTACAACAGAGACTTGTGTAGAAATAGAAGAACTAGAAATTCTATTTTTCAATGAAAAAGTATTTTCAAAAAATGTAGCATCCCTAGATTCCATAACTGTGTTAGCATCAATACTATTTACCTCACTTTTAATTACAAGAAATCTATAAGTAGTACTATTTTTGGCATATCCCAAAAATACACAATCTACGGTCTTTGGTCCCAATTTTCTTTTCTTGGTAGGAGGGACAGAAACTTTAGCAAGGCACCCCCACACTTTGAAATATTTCAAAGATGGCTTTCTACCTCTCCAAAGTTCATAAGGGGTCTTATCAGTCTTTTTGAAAGGAACTTTATTTAAAATATGACATGCAGAAAGAAGGGCTTCCCCCCCACAAATAATCAGATAAACCAGAGCTACCTAACATAGCATTAATCATATCAAAAAATGTTCTATTTTTTCTTTCTGCTACCCCATTCTGTTGAGGAGCATAAGGAGCCGTTACGTCATGTATAATGCCATACAATTTACAAAAGGAGTCAAACTCGGCAGAGGTGTATTCACCCCCACGATCAGACCTAAGAATTTTAATTTTCTTCTCAAGTTGGTTTTCAACCTCAGCTTTAAAAGATACAAACTTACTGAAAGCTTCATCTTTAGTTTTAAGCAAGTAAACATGGCAGTATTTTGAATAATCATTTATAAATGTAATAAAATACCGTTTACCACTACGAGTAAGAATACCATTCAATTCACAAATATCGCTATGAATAAGCTCTAATAGCTGAGAACTTCTTTCAACAGAATGAAAGGATTTTCTGGGCTGTTTGGCTTGTGTACATATCTCATATTTTCCATTCCTGCTCATGTCAATCTTAGGAATAAATTGTAACTTAGACATTCTCTTTAAAGAGTTAAAATTGACATGTCCCAAAGACCATGCCAAACATCACAACTATCAGTATTATAAAAGAGAGCATTTGAATCAGAAGTAGAAGTAGATGCAATATTATTTAAACATAAATTTAATGTACTGCAAGGCATGTCCACAAAAAGTTTAAACAGACCCCCACATACATAGCCTTTCCCAATAAAGTTACCGTTCAGGGAGATTACAACTCGATCAGACTCAAATACCAGTTTGTAACCATGTTTATTTAGCAAATAACCAGAAATTAAGTTCTTGTTTACATCCGGTACGTGCTGCACATTATGCAAAGGGAGAATCTTGTCCGAAGACAACTTGAGGTTCACTCTTCCCTTTCCATGCACTCTGGCAGCACTCGAGTTTCCCATTGCTACTGATTCGCCTTTATCAACCTGTCGGTAGGATAAAAAAGAATCAATATTAGGGCATACATGGACATTTGCCCCTGTATCAATCCACCAGTCAGTAGGCTGATACGAGGACTCAAAAATAGAACATACAGTTACAAATCTCTGATCATCAGTACCGATAGATTCGGTCCCGGCTATGATAACATGAGCCTGTGGAACAACAACAGCGTCTGCAGGAGTTCGTCGATCAGGATTCTGAAATCCCTGACCCTTCTTCCTGTGGCGGTATTGCCTAGTAAAGTGACCAGGCTTACCACAGTTGTAACATTCCCGCTTAGGTCTGTTGTCTTTCCCAATCACAGCTCTTGGCTTAAGAAACTGTTTCTTTGCAGGGTTCCTGTTCTGGGGGTTGTTCCTCTGTTGATAGGGTTGGCCCTTAGGCTTTCCCTTGGTTTCAACAATGTGTAACTTTGCCTCAAATTCAGTACTTAGAGGTTCCTTGTCTCTAGTTCTACCTTCTTCGTCAATGCGGAAGGATACAAACAGGTCGTCTAAAGACATGAGTTCCTTATTATGTTTTAGTTTTAAACCAAATTCCTTCCAGGATGGGGGAAGTTTATTAATGAAGGCAGCAATTAGAAACTTATCAGCAAATTGCATGTCTTTCTGAGATATCTCGTGTATGATAGTTTGAAGGGTATTAGTCTATTCAACAACAGACTTCTCATCTACCATTTTAAACTCTAAAAATCTGTCAACAATGTAAATCTCAGAATCCGCTCCTTCATTTGAGTACTTTTTATCGAGAGCTTCCCAAAGCTCTCTGGACGTAGAGGTAGTGCAGTATATATCATAGAGGGTATCAGAAAGACAATTGAGAATTTTATCGTGATAGATAAAGTCTGTCTCATTGTAGGACTCTAATTTGTAGGTCCTGGCAGGTTCGTGTAAGTCAGGTTGGATTTCCTGTTCTTTGATAATCTTAACCAGTTTCAAGCAAGTCATCCAGTAGGTCATCCTACGCTGCCATCTCTTAAAGTTCAGGCCATCAAACTTCTCCGGTTTGGAGGAGTTATGAATGTTGGTGGTCAGTTCTTCTACGGTGTTTATCATGTAAATAGGAATTTTTTTTTCAACCAGAAAATAGAAAGTAGCCAGAAGCTACGGAAATTCTATTCTAAGATTGTTGTAAATACTCCTAAAAATACAAATTGGAAGATATAAAATTAAAGACAAGAAATAGTATAGGATTCGAGGCACGTTACACGTTGTCCTTAGAATAGAATTTTGCCCCACGAACAGTGCAGTGGGTTCCTGGCGATCAATCCCCGAGATACAACGAATCCTTCGATTCACTTCACCGTACATCCGGTGGCGAATCCCACGAACGATCACAACCTTGCCCGAAGAATAGAGATTGGACGGAGGAGTTTTTGGAGGAATTAAGGTTCTGGTGTTTTCCTTTTCTTTTTTGTCTCTGTACGATTATTCTTTCGTTCCGAACAGAGAGCGAAGAGAGAGAAGGAAAAACTAATTTCTGTTATGCAGATCTCAGGATCGTATCCTGGATATATTTCTCACGTAACCTATCCTACTCTTTCCATAACGGGATTACGTGAGAACGGTTCCGCGGAAGACCAGCAACCCACCAGACCAAATCAACGGAAATAAAAAATAAAATAAAATAAGTTAAGAAATTACCTTTGTACCCATGTCCGTTCCGCGGCGCGCAAGTGTGCAAAGTGCTAAGTGCGCGAATAATAAATGCGTAAAAATGCGCATTAAATCGCGCACCCACTCGCGGGTTGGATGAGATCTAGCCCATCCCCTACAAAGCCCACTTACCCACTAAGAGGGGTAAAGCAATATATAGAAAGAAGAATGACTTCTCCTTTTCCACGTGGGACTAAAAGAAAGGAGTTGCTTTTGTTGAATCATATGGTAAACAAATCTAACACCCACAGCCCTATCATTCGTTCTCCTTATATATTCGTATTGTTCCTCCTTGGATCAACGTAAGAATCATTGGCCCGGACGACCAGTAGATTGGCGTTCTTCCAGGACATCGACGACTGATACTTCCCGAAAGTCCCAATCCTTTGATTAGCCGAGGGTGATGTGCTACCATGAAGTTGAAGTAATTCCCAATCCTAGGTAACGAAATAAGATTTGATTTTGTCTTAGGAAATATATATATATATATATATATATATATATATATATATATATATATATATATATATATATATATATATATATATATATATATATATATATGGATCAAAATTTTCATATTTTTGCAAGAGAATATTAGGGAATACATAAAAGTGGGGATCTCGATCTCTCCTTTTATATATATATATATATATATATATATATATATATATATATATATATATATATATATATATATATATATATATATATATTGGAACAAAGTAATTGTATTACTGATTCTTGGTCCGAAGGCCACACTTCCAGTCCGAAGGCCCGCGTCCGTACCGTACTTGTATCGCACCACACCTGCACCGCACCATCATCCGCAACTGTTCAGCAATCACATTTGTTCCCCCACAGGGAATTAAATGTGTTTTTCTCGTTGCTCGAACCTACAACCTCTTGGGGGGATATAACTCACTCTAACTGCTTGAGCGAGAGGTCAATGGCTATATATATATATATATATATATATATATATATATATATATATATATATATATATTCCATAATATAATAAGGCTTCAAAATGGTTCAAAAGTGAGCCGTCTAAACCGTATGTATATCATCGATTAATTATATTTTTAAATTAATATTACGTAAAAATTTATTGAAAAAATTAAATTTGTTATAAATAACACTACAATGATTTGAATTCAGCCAACCACGAAGAATACCTCACATCTTAACCACATGAGTTAGAAAAAATGTGTGTTTATAATTAGATAATATTATATAACTAACTGTTTTCAAGACTTTTTAGGAAAAGTAGAAATATATCAATAACAAATTATAATTAAAATATAATCAAATACATAAAAAATTCTAATTAAAATATAAAAAAATATATAACAAATCTTAATTTAAATATATTCAAATTTTTAACATTTTATATTAATATCAGGAGAAAATTTTTTATTTTACGTACAACACACATGAATTTACTAGTACTATATATATATATATATATATATATATATATATATATATATATATATATATATATATATATATATATATATATATATATATATATATATATATATATATATATATATATATATAGGTGAGTCACCCATTGCATGCTAAGAAAGAATACAATGTACCTAGCTAAAGGAATGATTCACATCTTGTATTGCTTGTGTTAGAACATGGAAATAAAACTTGGCTAATAGTTGGACCCTCTCATGCTACCTTAGCTTCGTGCAAGTAGACCCCGCTATGCCTCGAGTAGATCATTATATATTATTCGTAGTGCACTATTTCACATGTTTATACTGCTTACCTTATATATTATGTCGCGCGATATGTCCCTGTACGGTTTTACTCCTCGCACTACCCCTTAGTGTCACTACCACATTTTCCAGGAAATGATATTTTAGTCATTTAGTAATTAATTAAATATTGTACATGTAAAATATTTATTTATGGTATTAATTTTTATTTTTAGCATATTAGATTTATTTTAGTGGACCTAACTAGTTTAGATTAGATCCATGGACCAATATTTAATTCTAGTTAGAATTGAGCCCAATAATTAGCCCATTCATTATGAGGATGATTAATTAAGTTAAACCTATTAGACTAGAACCTTCCCTCCTTAATTAATTTTTTCATGAGAGGTCCCAAGGGGTATTTTAGACTTTACATAGTAGCTTGAGGGAGGGGGCAAGAGAGGCCTATATAAGGGGGTAAAAACTTTTTCTCTCTTCATTTTTTATTCCAAATCTAGATCTAGAATTTTCCTCAACCAAATTCCTTCATCCCTACACCAAAATTTTCCCCATTTTCTTTCCAAATCACCATTGGAGGCTAGTAGAGAAAGAATCTATAAGGGGAAAGCAAGGATCTACAAAGAGGAGCAAGGATCTACATGTTGAAGGCTCATTTCATCCAATTTGGAGGTTGCATTGGAAATCCATCTTCCAATAGATATAATTCAATTTTTCTCCTCTAATTAGACTCTAAATATATAATTTAACCATAAGAAACTACCCCATATGTTAAGGCTTTCCATAGAAATTGGAATTAGGTTCATAGGAGGCCTATGGAGAAAGTTATGGTGTGTTTTGTGTCAATTTTAGGGAAATTCCGAGATTGACACATGTTGTGTTTGTCAAATGGTCAATTAGACCAAATTAATATGTGTTTAATTGTTTGTGGCTAGTGTCGTGTCCATAATTGATACGTGTAGATCGTATCCCGATAATTTGGAGATACGGATTAATTTTGGGGGTTTTTCTCCGACACGGAGGTTTGAGCATGTCACATCTTGACACCGATACGTAGTTGATTAATTAGTTCTTCATATTATTCACAATTAGTATTTTAGACTTGCTCGTGTCTTTCGGGATACGTTTGGTTGTGTGGTCGAGCCGTATCGCAAGCGTATCATAGAATGAGTGTGATACGGGTGTGGTGCACTCCACGTGTTTGATCATTGTACCTCAATTCAACTTGACTTGTGTATAGCTATTAGTATGATATATTAGATATGATATATCTATGTATACGTGTATGTATCTATATTATATTGTATGGTTATGTATATATGGCTATATGTGTATATGTAGATATATGTGTATATGTAGATATATATGTATATGTATATATGTATGTTGTATATATATATATATATATATATATATATATATATATATATATATATATATATATGAGTGTATATATAGGTTGATATATATAGGTATCCATATGTATATTGCTATCTATATGGTTGTGTGTGCATAAAGTCCATAAGTGTTTGTGAGTTGTGTGTGAGTTTATGGATGTGTTGAGAGGAGCTCGGGACATCGGGAGAGTGTGCATCACCAATGGAGTATCAGTAGCAAGTACAGCATGTTGCAGTGGTCAGCAGCTGATGCAATACAAAGTAATCAGGGAGCATGCTCAGCATTCAGGGGGAGCACAGCAGCTTAACATCAACTCGAGCCACTACAGCAGCATGCTCGGGACAGGGGGATACAGTAACCAACTGAATAGCATGAGCAGCTAGCAATGCACATCAAGGCAGTGAGCCAGTATAGCATGGCCTAGCAGTGTGTGCAGCCAATGCTGTGCTTCAACAACAGCATTTCAGTAGCTGCACTATGCAGCAAGCAGTTTGAAGAGCAGTGCATTCAACAACTGCCACACTGCAGTAACTTCTATAGCCTCGAGCCAACATTATGTAGCCCAGCAACAACAACAAGATGCACAGTGAACCCAGTATGCAATCAACAGCAACCATTCAGTAGCTTAACATTCAGCATTCTGCATCAATGTAGCAACCACATCGATGCACTGAGGTGCAGTAGTAGTTGCAACAACACAGAGAGGAGATGCAGTAGCAATATCAGCACAGAACAGTGCATTTAATATGAGGCATTCAACAACATTTAGCACAGCAATGCAGCAAGCTAGGCAATGAGCAGCTTGAGCACACAACTGTGCAGTTCAGAAAGCTGAGAGACATTGCAGTGCAGTAGCAATGGAGTATCAGCTAGGCATTGGCAACAATGCATTCAGTAAGCAATGTGCAGTAAACTTGCAACAGCCAACTGCATCTAGAGGTTGGTGCAGTAACCTGCAAGCCAACTGTAGTAGAAAAACAGCAGGATCAGCAACTGAAGAACAACAAGGTATATCAGCAGAGAGAATAACAGCAAGGTTAGGGGTATGGACAGTTAGTTTAGTAATGGATAGCTAGTAGTTATCATGGTCTAGTTAGTTCTTGTAAGTTTAGTTAGTAGTTCATGATAGTGTAGTTGTTAATTGCATAGTATAGTAGTTGTATATATGCATTGTTAGCTAAAAGTTAGTTATAAACATACTTGTTAGATTAGTAGATTAATATGTAGTATTGTATATAAGTATTGATATTATTGTATTTTAAGTAGATTAGTAGTATCATAGTAGTATTACATGTTAGTATATATCTAGTGTATTAGTAGTTACATTAGGATTTGAATTACCTTGTGATACCAAGGTAATGTCAAGGTATTGGTCGATACTCAAGGTATTGGGTTGAGTATCGAGATGGGGTATAGGTAGTGAGATACGCATTGGTTCAAAGCCAAGGTATCCGATTTGCATTAGTTAGCTAAGCTACTATATGTATTATATATATATATATATATATATATTACTATTTTTATATATAAAAACTTGTGTATCCTGTGATACGGTATTTTGTGTATATCCTAGTATCTTAGTTTAGCTAGTGTGGCCTAGTTTCATAGTGTGTGGACCTAGTATCCTAGAGTTAGACTCATACAACCTAGAAATAGCTAGTTTGACTAGTTTGACCTAGAGTTGACCTAGTTTGACTTTTTTGACATAGAAATGGCTTTATGATCTAGAAGTTGACTAGTTTAACTCATTTTATTCCAAACCTTGTATTAATATAATATTTCATATATAGGTCTGTGACACCAGTTCGGATACCGTTTCGCATCTTTTGCTCTGGACCACAGGCGAGTACATTCTCTGATAGTTTTTATTATTTGATTATCATTATAATTCAAGTATTTAGAAATATTAGTTATGATTCTTGACACGATGGTATACGGATTGGTATTGTTATTGGATCGTTAGTCATGATATATTACCTTGATTATTGAGATGGTATCGGATACTGTCCTTGTTGGTATTGGATAACATTGAATATTGTAGATTAAACATTGGATAAATTGTCTAATAACGTGTCATGATTCGATCCATCGTATCAGTCGGGACGGGAGAAATACCAATCAAATATATGATCAAGAACTATCGGCTAGTAGTGTAATCATTGGCTACTAACTAATCATGCAATTCACGTATGGTTGAGTTAGCTCCTTAGTGTAATCATTGAATCTCCCAAGCCGATCACATATTTAGTTTGTATCTCAAACACATAGTGTATTGTAGATTTCATATTCAGTTCATTGATTACACTGTTCTATTTCTGACATTATAATTCATTCCTTCATTCTTGTACACATAGATTTATATTTGTATTGCTAGTATTGCCTTTTTTTATTGTTCTTGATCATCAGTTATATTCTCATCGTAGATAGCATCCTCTATTACTAGTTTATAGTTTTTGTCAATTAATTAGAACTGCTATTGGATTGTACTTCGCTCCATTCCTGAGTAAATTTTTTTTCCAGAGAATCCTAGGGATTAGTGTCCGACATACTACGGACCCGACCTATAGATGGTGCAGACTTGGACCCACTAGTTCTGGAGTGACTGTTGGAAGATCTAGCCGGAATTACTTGTTACCATAGTTAGTTCTCTTTAGTATTTTGGTACCAGATTTATTTTTGGATTATATTTGAGATTTTGGTTATTGTTTATATTATTGTTGTTATATTGTTTAGACTGTATAGTTATGTTAGACTTCCTTGATATCTTATCGTGCTATAGAATTATGATTGAGTATTTGTTGCTTTAAGTATTTTGTTCTTCTTCTTGGAGTTGAGATATTATTGGAGGATTATGCATTATTGTGAGATAATTAGTTAGTATAGTTGACCTAGACAGCGATCTACCATCGATGTTGCGGCGTAGGCTGGACGTACCCACGTACTCTGCCCCTTCACCGGATGCGGGTCATGACACATTTTTGTGGTGGCCCATGCAGGACAGGCTTCGCATGTTGTGCGATATCGTGGTAGTGCGATGACTTAGTTGTACTACTGGGAGCCTGCGATAGGATATAGGACATAGGACACTAGGATGAGAGAGGATACTCAATCACAAATTTTTTGAGAGATTCCTGGGACAACTTTTGAGAATCTTATTACAAATTCCAATTCAAATCTTTTTGCTTGTTTCCGTCCGCTCTTACTTGTTGTTATTGAATTTGATTCTTGGTGAATCAGTTGTTGGATTTAATTTTTGGTGTCGTTGTTGAGTTTGATTTCATATCGAGATAAACTTTATGGACCAAATTACGATATCTTTTGATGACATATGTTGATGAGGAAAGTGAGAAAGGTGAAACGTCTGCTTTGGTTGTGGAGCTTAGAGTTTACAGCAGCCATATTAGCTGGCATGGCAGAAAAGTAGGAACATGACTTCGGATGCATATATCTTAGTTATGAAATTTATAGTTTCTCACAGCCATACCGGTTGGCATGGTGAGAATTTTAGATGACATGATTATAGAGTTGCATACCTTAGTTTTAGAATCTATCGTTTATCGCAGCTATGCTTAGTGGCGTGGCGAGGATTCTGAGTGTCATTATTTCGGACAGATGTGTATGATTATCAAGTGTATCTTAAATTGGTTCTTAAAGTATCATCTCAATACTTATTCACTCATGTTATTGTAGAATTTTTTTATCATGCTTTAGCTTAGAAGTAGAGCCTTGATGTGAGTATATGACTAGTGATAGGTATATCACCTGATATTGAGGCCACTGATGTGTTAGAAGCAATGGGTGGAAGAAGTGTATAGAAATTATGTGCAAGATGCACAGTGGGTGATGAGTGTCAGTGTAAAAGTTCATGAAAGTAGAAGCCTGAGTATTAGAAATTCTAATGGTGTATCATAGGTTGAGAAATATCAAGATTGGTCATAAAAGATATGTAGTGTATCACTGATTAGTGTATTAGTCTGTAAAAGTTTTAAGGGGAGATACGTATACATCAATAGAGATATGGAATCATATGCCTGCCTTTGAGAGTAAAGTGAAACATGTGTATTATAGAAGTTAATACTAGTGCAAATGATCATGAGTTCTAGTGAGTGTGATGAGGTGATCTAATGATAAAGCTAGTATCCTAGAACATTAAGGGTATATGTTGTGTAGTTAGGAAGCTAGTATTACTATATCAAGAGTGCTAGTGTATCTATATCAGGGATTAGTTGAGTAATGTGCTAATAACAGTAAGTACCTTGTGTGATAATACTGGATGGGTGTATCAGTTAATATAGATAGAAAAATATTTGGAAATAATAGTACAAGTAATCCAAGAAGTAGAGGAGAGACATGAGTAACCTGGTATGAGGATGTCATCTAAAATGCATATGAGGGCTGGTGCCTGTGTAGACAGTAAAAAGATTTGAGTAGGCATCCTATTGGGGGTATTCAAGTTAGACAAGGGTGTGCAAATAGAACACATGATTGCAAAAGTATACAAGTGTTCCTTACAAGAGAATAGTTGAGAATTTTGGTGATCACAAGAACTGAAACAGATAAAGGAGATAGTATCTTAGCAGTGTTTTGTATAATATCCTATGTAGCAAGTGCCAGTGCGTTAAACAAGCCCATGACCAAGAATTATAGTATATCACTAGTATTTAGTAACCCTCAGTATTAAGAATATTTTGACTAGGTTGATGATTAGTTAATGCTTAGTGTATGATGGAATAGGCCACATGTGGCATATCAGATTATCCCGCACCAGTAGAGGAAGATACCCCAGCAGGGCAGAGACAGAAATTCATGATAATTAGAGTATTATTTCCCTTTCAGTAGAATGGTAGGATTGTATGTTATATGATAGGACAATTTTAAACTCTGATTGATGGAGGTTTGACCATAGTAAAATTTGCATGAATAGGTTATAATTAGCCAAAGAGAGAGGGGTGGGAGTTTTAATTTCGAGGACGAAATTCTGCTAAGGGGGGTAGACTCGTCACTACCACATTTTCTAGGAAAGGGTATTTAAGTCATTTAGTAATTAATTAAATATTGTGCATGTTGAATATTTATTTATGGTATTATTATTTATTGTTAGCATGTTAGATTTATTTTAGTGGACATAACTAGTTTAGATTAGATCCATGGACCAACATTTAATTCTAGTTAGAATTGAGCCCAATAATAAGCCCATTCATTAGGAGGAGGATTAATTAAGTTAAATCCATTAGACTATAACCTTTACTCCTTAATTAATTTCTTCATGAGGGGCCCCAAGGAGTATTTTAGACTTTATATAGTAGCTTGAGGGAGGTAACAAGGGAGGCCTATATAAGGGGGTACAAACCTTCTCTCTCTTTATTTTTATTCTAAATCTATAATTTTTCTCAACCAAATTCTTTCATCCCTACACCAAATTTCTCTTCATTTTCTTTCCAAATTACCATTGGAGGCTAGTAGAGAAAGGATCTACAAGGAGGAAGCAAGGATCTACAAAGCGGAGCAATGATCTACAAGTTGAAGTCTCATTTCACCCAATTTGGAGTTACATTGGGAATCTATATCCCAATAGGTATAATTTAGTTTTTCCCTCTAATTAGACTCTAAATCTATAATTTAATCATAAGAAACCATCCCATATGTTAAGGCTATCCATAGGAATTGGAATTATATTCATAGGAGGCCTATGGAGAAAGTTATGGTGTATTTTGTGTCAATTTTGGGAGAATTATGAGATTGACACATGTTGTGTTTGTCAAATGATAAATTAGACCAAATTGACATATGTTTAATTGTTTGTGGCTAGTGTCGTGTCCATAATTGGATACGTGTAGGCCGTATCCCAATAATTTGGAGATACAAATTAATTTTGGGGGTTTTCCTCCGACACGGGGGTTTGAGCATGTCACATCTTGACACGAACACGTAGTTGATTAATTAGTTCTTCGTATTATTCATAATTAGTATTTTAGACTTGCTCGTATCCTTTGGGATATGTTTGGTTGTGTGGTGGAGCCATATCGTAAGCGCATCATAGAATGAGTGTGATACGGGTGCGGTGCACTCCACGTGTTTGATCATTGTACCTCAATTCTACTTGATTGTGTATAGCTATTAGTATGATATATTAGATATGATATATCTATGTATATGTGTATGTATCTATATTATTTTGTATGGTTATATATATATATGGCTATATGTGTATATGTAGATATATATCTATATGTATATGTATATGTGTATGTTGTATATATATATATATATATATATATATATATATATATATATATATATATGTGTGTGTGTGTGTGTGTGTGTGTGTGTGTGTGTGTGTGTGTGTATATATATATATATATATATATGTGTGTGTGTGTGTGTGTGTGTGAGTGTATATATAGGTTGATATATATAGGTATCCATATGTATATTGATATCTATATGGTTGTGTGCATAGGGTGCATAAGTGTTTGTGAGTTGTGTGTGGATGTATTGAGAGGAGCTCGGGACAGTGGGAGAGTGTGCATCACCAATAGAGTATTAGTAGCAAGTACAACATACTACAGTGGCTAGCAACTGATGCAATACAAAGTAATCAGGGAGCATGCTCAGCATTCAGTGGGAGCACAACAGCTTAACATCAGCTCAAGCCACTGTAGCAGCATGCTCGGGACAGGGGGATATCATGACCAACTAAGTAGCATAAGCAGCTAGCAATGCACATCAAGGTAGTGAGCCAATATAACATGGCCTAGCAGTGTGTACAGCCAATGTTGTGCATTAACAACAATATTTCAGTAGTTGTATTATGCAGCAAGCAGTTTGAAGAGCAGTGCATTCAACAACTGCCACACTGCAGCAACCACTGCAGCCTCGAGCCAACAACATGTAGCCCAGAAACAACAGCAAGATGCACAGTGAATCCAGTGTGCAATCAACAACAACCATTTCGTAGCTTAACATTCAGCATTCTGCATCAATGCAGCAACCACATCGATGCACTGAGGTACAATAGCAGTTGTAACAAGGCAGAGAGGAGATGAAGTAGCAATATCAGCATAGAGCAGTGTATTCAGCATAAGGTATTCAGTAGCATTTAGCACAACAATGCAACAAGCCTGGCAATGAGCAGCTCGAGCACACAACTGTGCAGTTCAGAAAGCTGAGAGATACTGCAGTACAGCAGCAATGGAGTATCAGTAGGCATTGGTAGCAATGCATTCAGTGAGCAATATGCAATGTGCTTGCAATAGCCAACTGCATCCAGAGGTTGGTACAACAACCTGCAAGCCAACTGCAGTAGAACAGCAGAAGGATCAGCAGCTGAAGAACAATAAGGTATATCAGCACAGTGAACAACAGCGAGGTCAAGGGTATGGACAGTTAGTTTAGTAAAGGGTAGCTAGTAGTTATCATGGTCTAGTTAGTTCTTGTAAGTTTAGTTAGTAGTTCATGATAGTGTAGTTATTAAGTGCATAGTATAGTAGTTGTATATATGCATTGTTAGCTAATAGTTAGTTATATACATACTTGTTAGATTAGTAGATTAATATGTAGTATTGTATATAAGTATTGATATGTATTGTATGTTAAGTAGATTAGTAGTATCATAGTAGTATTGCATGTTAGTATATATCTAGTGTATTGGTAGTTAGCAATAGATTAGGATTTGAATTAACTTGTGATACCAACGTAATGTCAAGGTATTGGTCGATACTCAAGGTATTGGGTTTGAGTATCGAGATGGGGTGTAGGTAGTTTGATACGCATTGGTTCAAAGCCAAGGTATCTGGTTTGCATTAGTTAGCTAAGCTACTATATGTATTGTCTTATATATAAATATATATATATATATATATATATATATATATATATAAATATATATATATATATATATATATATATATATATATATATATATATATATATATATATATATATATTAGTATTTTTATATATAAAAACTTGAGTATCCTGTGATACGGTATTTTATGCATATCCTAGTATCTTAGTTTAGCTAGTGCGGACTAGTTTCATAGTGTGTGGACCTAGTATCCAAGATTTAGACTCATACAATCTAGAAATAGCTAGTTTGACTAGTTTGACTTAGAGTTGACATAGTTTGACTGTTTTGACTTAGAAATGGCTTTACGACCTAGAAGTTGATTAGTTTAACTTATTTCATTCCAAACCTTGTATTAATGTAATATTCCATATATAGGTCCGTGACACCAGTTCGGACACCGTTTCGTATCTTTTGCTCTGGACCACAGGCGAGTACATTCTCTGATAGTTTCCATTATTTGATTACCACTATAATTCAAGTATTTAGAAATGTTACTTATGATTCTTGACACGATGGTACACAGATTGATATTATTATTGGATCGTCAGTCATGAGATGTTACCTTGATTATTGAGATGGTATCGGATATTGTCCTTGTTGGTATTGGATAACATTGAATATTGTAGATTAAACATTAGATAAATTGGCTAGTAACGTGTCATAATTCGATCCATCGTATCAGTTGGGGCGAGAGAAATACTAATTAAATATGTGATCAAAAACTATCGGCTAGTAGTGTAATCATTGGCAACTAACTAATCATGTAATTCACGTATGGTTGAGTTAGCTCATTAGTGTAATAATTGAATCTCCCAGGACGATCACATATTTAGTTAGTATCTCAAACACATAGTGTATTGTAGATTCCATATTCAGTTTATTGATTACACTATTTTATTTCTAATATTATATGTAGTACCCTGCTCTGCATAGGCACTATATACAAGTGATATCGCTTTACTTGCTCGAGCGAAAGTTTTCTCGGAAAGTTCCCGACCGAACCACAAGATGATTGATCTAAGTGATTGGGTATAACTGTATTTTTGATTCTTGCACACCTTAATAATAAATCTGAGTTTTTGAATGCTTGTTCTAAGAAAATAGTTTCATAAGAAGAATGATAGAACCTGACTCTGCATACTAAATAAGAGAACTCGTATAGCTTGTCATTGAAACGAATATGCTTGCCTAACTAGAGAACTTGAATGCTTGTCTGAAAAAGATAGAACCTTGCCCTACTAAGTCAAGAAGTATAAGAAATATTACATGCTTAGTTACACTGAAACAACTATCGATCGAACCCTTGCTATGCTAAAAAGATAAGTAAAGGAATTGCTTGAACAAGTCCCTTTGTTATATGCTAAGAAAGAGAGAGATATTCCATGCTAGTTGCTATGAAATCGATATCGTGCTTGCTTTTCCTATTTTGCTATATCGAACTGCTATAAGTCTTTGATTCGTATAATAAGAGACTAATAGTGTGTCCTGATGTTCCGGTCCTACGGGATCTAGGGGGTGTGATATTAGATTTGTGAATTATGTGTTTTGCTTGAAAGAATGAAAGTGAAGAGTCTAGTAGCCCACCTTGATGTTTCGGTCCCACGGGATCTAGGGGGTGTGGCTATTAGATTATGATATGCTTGTTCATATTTTGTGCATCATGATAGTTTTATCTAATAGATGTTGCTTGTTATGCATTAGTCTCGAAAAAATCGTGCACAAGGAAATAGTCTCTCGAACGATTCCCGGGGCACTGGAAATCGGTCGGTCCAGAGGAGATTGTTAGAGCACCCCGATATTCCGGTCCCACGGGATCTAGGGGGTGTTGTTTGTCCATCAGTGGGGTAACTCATGGGCCATCATATAGTTAGGGCGCAAGGACATGCCGCCACAGTGAGTTGGGGACAAGGGGAAGGTTCCGAACCTTACCCGCAGCCGAGGGATAGATAGATACCGAGGGCGCCGCAGACGAAGACCCACGAACGAGGTAACGAGTGAAGTAGGGGACCATCGGAGGCGATGAGCGAAGAGCTGAAAGCCGAGCGAACTCCCCACCGGCTATGCCGGGCACCGTGGCGGAAGGTAAGGACATGCCGGACCGGAGGCTCACGACGGAGCGAAGCGACCAACATGTAGCTAAATAAATGCAGCTAATAAATGTAGCGAGCTCCGAGCGAGCGGCTAATAAGTGTAGCGAGCTCCGAGCGAGCGGCTAATAATACCTAAGTAGTTATATATATGCCCTAAGGTAGTCCTGTAGCGAGCTCCGAGCGAGCGGCTAATAAGAATAAGGGAAGGGGGGTCCTGGGGGGGAAACCTTCCCCTCCAGGCAAGCCCACAACAGGAGCGACTTTAGGAGCGGATGTACGAGGGAATCACGGGGTAAGGATATGCCGCCACAGTGAGTTGGGGACAAGGGGAAGGTTCCGAACCTTACCCGCAGCCGAGGGATAGATAGATACCGAGGGCGCCGCAGACGAAGACCCACGAACGAGGTAACGAGTGAAGTAGGGGACCATCGGAGGCGATGAGCGAAGAGTTGAAAGCCGAGCGAACTCCCCACCGGCTATGCCGGGCACGTAGCGGAATGTCCTTACATGCCGGACCGGAGGCTCGCGATGGAGCGAAGCGACAAATAGCTGCTTCTCTAATAGCCCCGTTGAATAGGAGGGCGAAGGCTTTTTCATTTTGATAGAGGGGGGCTTCGACCTTCTTAGGAAGAGCCGTACGAGGCAGCTCACGTACGGTTCGGGAGCCGAGCCACTGCACAGGGGCTTAGGTCAACACTTATATATTAGCCAGTCATCAATTGGAAGCGGGTAAGATGGTGATGAATTGCGATTGGTCCAAACCTTCTAAAAGCGGCTTCTTGCGACTTGCCCAGAATGCCCATATATACCGTCGGTTCCAAGACCTTGTTCGCACAGCAAAGAAAAGTGAAGGTAGATCAGGTTGTAAACAAAAGGAGTCACATCAGTCCCAGTTCTAGTTCCGGAAGCGGTGAGTTTTCTCGTAGGACTGTGGCAAGCAAGGCACAGTCAGTTCCAGTCCCACGCTGGGTAAACTCCTGCCTCCCCCATACCTCTGCCACTGATGATGATTCAACTATAATTAGCTCGACGGTTATGCGCCCCTGCATCTCGACCCGGGTTCAGCTAGCCTGACTCTTGCTCTCGAACTGGCTTGGTTCGCCTCCCTTCGGTCGCCTTGGCCTGAGACCGTTGGGAGGGGGAGAACTGGCTTGAAGGGAAGGATCTTCTTAAAAAGCAGACTACGGCTTAGCACGCTAGGAGTGGGAGTCAAATCATTCCATCTTCACTCTCCTGCCGCTAGGGTAGACATAGATCTAATTCATTATTATCTTCACTCCTCGCTCTGTCTTGATACGAGTGCTTTCCCCTGCTCGAGGCTTCACGGCTCTTTGTTGATCGAGTCCTTGCTTGTGAGTCACTGCTTTCTCATCTTCCTCTCTCTTTCTTACTGATCGATCATGTTATTGGACTTGCATGCATGATCGACCTAACGGCCTTAGTCGGTCCTCACTTCGCTCGCCTTAAGATAGACAATGTGTTGACAGTATGTCCGATCGGTGGCGATCGTTCATCATCTGATCCTTCTTCCTCTGCTTCGAGGAATAAGACACCCAACTCTTGGTCATCCTCATTATCTTCCCAATCGAGATAGATAGGGGCTGCATCCACTGATCGAGGGAATGGAGATCGACCATCATCTCTTTCTTCAGATCTGGAAATGAATGAAGTGGTCTTTCACTACGTGTTTGAAAGCCAAACAGTCAGCAGTTGCGTGCTTTCTTGCAGCATGGAAACGCTAGCCTTCTTGCATACCTAATTATTTGATGCAGAGACAGACAGAAAAATAGAGAACCTTATACATATATGTTTATGCAAATCGTTGCTAACTTGTATGTCTGATGTAGGGATAACCGTTCAGCAAGGGGTAATAAATACAAAGAGTATACTTATATATCTTGTTTGTTCATTTTGTTTGCATCATAGCGTTTATCTGATAGTGTTTCATGCATTCGCATCAGTCGGACAATGGCTATTAGTGCAGAGCTGAACCTTGGTCCTGGATGCTATTATGTTAGTGAAAAGCAACCATGAGTCACAACTGCTAATAAAATCAAATAAAAGAGTCATTAGTTAGCTGCTTTACCAATACTGATCCTGAGTTTCTCGGGGACCCAAATTATATAGCTAGTTCTTCTCGTTTGCTTGATAGAATGATAGTTCTACTTGATGCACTTGTTTTGATTTGAGATAAAAATTCTACTAGAGATAACTTTTGTTCCTAGGAGTTAGCATATGGTGCACGATAAATGCTATGCACTGTACGATAGAACACTATTCCGATTGTATGCTTATTGTTTGAATATGCAAACTGTTTCTAAAGCTATATTTTCAAAAAGAAGTAAACTGACTCAAATTCTGTGCTGCATGAAATTAACATAGGTAAAACTAGCAAGATCACTAGTAATGTAATAATTTTCCACATGCTTACTTAGTATGGGTTTCATGGGGTGTTGCTTCTGGTCGTTGATTTTATACTCACCAGTACTTTCTCTAAAGTTCTAACCCACCAACAGTTTGCTTGTTCGCAAGTGCAAGATCGTCCGAGAAAGCGATAGCCGTGCCTCATCCCCAGGATCCAAAAATCTGGAGTCGATGCCTTGAGCCGTATCAATATTGCTTTGAGCTACTTTTATATAAAGGGATGTAATATATGGAACGATGTCATTATATTTGAGAGAGTACTTGAGCGATTTGTAACCTCGGCCAAGCGCCTCTTGTAATACTTTTAAATATCAATAAAGATGCTTATTTTCTTATGCGATTGTGTTCTTTACTTTTCTGCCATATGTGTCGCTACTTCCGTTTGAATAGCTTACTTGTCCTTGTTCAAGCTTTGGCCTTGTGCAAGCGCAAATTAGGCTTGCACGTCATCACTCCCAAATAAGGATGATCGATTTCGTAGGGACCAAGCGAGGACGATCGACCTTTATGGAACTGGGATGTGACATAATGGTATCAGAGTAACTCGATTCTTTGCCCATTCCGTTGCCTCTGACTCTGAGATGTGCCCGATATTGTGCTGTAATGAACGTTCTATACAATAAGTCCATAGATATTCTCAAAGATGCACGTAAAAGTTTTCTGGAATTAATTTGTTGCTTGAGAGTTATGCTTTCGTGCTTGTGATTTGCTTGTGTTTTCAATTGAGGAGGGTAAGGGATGAGGACTATCGCTGCTCTGGATATCGAAAGTTTTTTCTTGAGTTTCGAGGACGAATCTCTTTGTTGGTGGGTAAGTATGTAGTGCCCCGCTCTGCGGAGGCACTATGTACAAGTGATATAACTTTGCTTGCTCGAGCGGAAGTCTTCTCGGAGAGTTCCTGACCGAACCACAAGATAATTGATCTAAGTGAGTGGGCAGAACTGAAGTCTCTGATTATTGCATGCCTTAATAATAAATATGAGTTTTTGAATGCTTGTTCTAAGAATATAGTTTCATAAGAAGAATAATAGAACCTAGAACTCATATAGCTTGTCATTAAAATAAATCTACTTGCCTAACAAAAGAACTTGAATGCTTGTCAGAAAAGAGATAGAATCTTGCCATGCTAAGTCAAGAAGTATAAGAAATGTTGCATGCTTAGTTACACTGACACAGCTATCGATCGAACCTTTGCCATGCTAAAAAGATGAGTAAAGGAATTGCTTGAACAAGTTCCTTTGTTATATGCTAAGAAAGAGATAGATATTTCATGCTAGTTGCTATAAAATCGATATCGTGCTTGCTATTATATGTTTTGCTTGCCGGATTAGCTATATCGAACTAATATAAGTCTTTGATTCATATAAGAAGAGACTAATAGTGCACCCTGATGATTCGGTCCTACGGGATCTAGGGGGTGTGCTATTAGATTTATGAAATATATGTTTTGCTTGAAAGAATGAAAGAGAAGAGTCTAGTAGCCCACCCTGATGTTCCGGTCCCACGGGATCTAGAGGGGTGTGGCTATTAGATTGTGATATGCATGTTCATGTTTAGTACATCCTGATAGTTTTATCTGATATATGTTGCTTGTTATGCATTAGTCTCGGACAACTTGTGCATAAGGAAATAGTCTCTCGAACGATTCCTGGGGCACTGGAAATCGGTCGATCCAGAGGAGATTGTTAGAGTACCCCGATGTTCCGGTCCCACGGGATCTAGGGGGTGTTGTTTGTCCATCAGTGGGGTAACTCATGGTCCATTATATAGTTAAGGAGCATGCTAGGCTGGCCTTCTTGCATATCTAACTGTTTGATGCAGAGATAGACAAAAAAATAGAAAACCTTATGAATATATGTTTATGCAAATCATTGCTAACTTGTATGTCTGCTGCAGGGATAACCGTTCGACAAGGGGTAAGAAATACAAATAGTATACTTATATAGCTTGCTTGTTCATTTTGTTTGCATCATAGAGTTTATCTGATAGTGTTTCATGCATTCGCATCAGTCGGACAGTGTCTATTAGCGCAGAGATGGACCTTTGTCCCAGCTGCTATTATGTTAGTAAAGAGCAACCAAGAGTCACAGCTGCTAATAGCATTAGATAAAAGAGTCATTAGTTAGCTGGTTTACCGCTACTGATCCTGAGTTTCTCGGTGACCAAAATCATATAGCTAGTTCTTCTCGTTTGCTTGAAAGAATGATAGTTACAATAGACGCACTTGTTTTCATTTGAGATAAAAAGTCCACTAGAGATAACTTTTTTTCCTAAGTGTTAGCATATGGTGCACGATACATGCTGCACACAGCACGATAGAACACTATCATGATTGTATGCTTATTGTTTGAATATGCAAACTGTTTCGAAAGCTATATTTTTAAAAAGAAGTAAACTGACTTAAATAATGTGCTGCATGAAATGACCATAGGTAAAACTAGCAAGATCACTAGTAATGTAATATTTTGCCACTTGCTTACTTAGTGTGGGTTTCAGGGGGTGTTGCTTCTGTTCGTTGATTTTATACTCACCAGTACTTTCTCCAAAGTTCTGACCCACCAACAGTTTGCTTGTTCGCATGAGCTAGATCATCCGAGGAAGCGATAGCTGTACCCTATCCCCAGGACCAAAAAATCTGGAGTTGATACCTTGAGCCGTATCGAGATTGCTTTGAGCTACTTTTGTATAAAGGGATATAATGTATAGAACGATGTCATTATATTCGAGAGAGTGCTTGAGCGATTTGTAACCTCGGCCAAGCGCCGCTTGTAACACTTTAAATATCAATAAATATGCTTGTTTTCTTATGCCATTGTGCAACGCTCCGTTCCAAACGGTTACTTATGGAATACTTGCTACTTCGACTCGGTTGAGAATCGAGTCTCGGGGAAACCTTACCGCCAAATCAACACGGACGAAATATAATAAAACCTTCCAATTCATGGAACGACTTCTATTGAAATAAGTCCAAGAGTTTTCATTGGTTGTATTGCTTCTTGGTTTTGTGTTGCTTTGTATTTTATTTTACTTTCGATGACTTGGTTTTCATGATTTCGCTTTCTCGCTTGCACGTTCTTTTTGAATCGTAAGGGAAAGAGATCAAAGTATGCTAACCAAGTATTGTTGCAATTTCAGGACGCATAACCAAAGAGTGAACGTTGCATAAGGCTTTTCCATCCTCTCGTTCAATTCATTCAGTGAGTGGCTTAGGCCCTTCGATAAATCCTTCAGTTCACACGCCTTAATAAAAATGATCTCTAGTCTGTACTAGTTACTTGTTCCTATATAATGTTGCCTCATTAAATAAAATAAGCTAAAAGAGATGAACTGCATGTTTGATTTTATACATATAAAACTGTTGCAAATGCATGTTCAAATAGATGTATATATGTTCCTTACTCATATGCTACATAGAGATGTTTATAGAACCTCGCATAGGTTACTAAAGAATAGAAGTAAAGATAGATGGAGATGTTCTTCTATAGTCTAAACCTGCTCATAGTAAGAGTTTATATGATAGAGTTGCATTCTATGCATTGGTCCTAAGACTTGTGCACAAGGAGAGATCCCACGAACGGTTCCCGGGGCACTATGGATCGTTCGCCCTGGGGGGGGGGGGATTAGAGGAACACCCTTAGGCACAGAGGCCCTCGCGATCAGGGGGGTGTTCATGTCTATAGAGAATGGGTTTTCCATGGACCATCATATAGTTAGGTCGCATGATAAGTCATCTCTTATGTGCACACCTAACACTTGATACCAACACAGACGCATGAGTTTATTCATATATGCAAATTGTTGCTAACTTGTGTGTCTGCTGCAGAGATAGCCGCTCGGTCGTGGGTAAAAATTATCATATGCATATGCTATCTATCGTCTATGTTTCCTTGCATGAATTATTAAAAAAAAATTAGACAACTAGAAAGATTACCTAATAATGCTAGCTTTACTTGCTTATTTAGTGTGGATTTTTAGGTAAGTTTGGCCACGTTCGCTCACCAGTACATGTGGTAGTACTGACCCACGTTTGTGGGCAAATATCGAGGTACTGGACGCGAGAGTTTGGCAAGCATTCTGAATCGGCGTTAGCGCAACCTTCTGAGGGACTGTGCTCGTGCTGCTTCTTTAGCTTTCCTCTCCAATGGGCATCCCCTCCTCTGCTAGATGTTTTGTTATTTTGGTCCTACTAAAGGGATATAATGTGTGGGCGTTGTGGCTAATCTTGGGAATATAAAAAGAGTTGTAAGCCTTCTAAGGCATATTTTGTAACTCAGTAAAGCAAGCACTTTATAATCCAAATCTTCAAGTATTCAATAAAAGAAAGTATTTTGTGTTCCTATCAAATGTGTTCAACTTTGGTTCTCTGTATTTATATTTCGTGCCTATATATGTATATTTTTGTCTGATTTATGTCTTGTGAAGGTACCTTGCCTGGTGCAAGCGCAACTTAGGCTTTCACGGCATCGCGCCCAAGTGAGGATGACTGGCCCCTACAGGACGGGGGTGCGACAGGTGGTATCAGAGCATGGCTTTACGTTCTTGGCCTCTTCAAATATCGTTTTTGAAAATGATATAAGTTTTCAAACGGTTTTGAAAGTCCCGAATTTTGAAAATGATTTCGAATCTATAAGAAGTAAATCAAGAGTATGAAAGGCCCCTAAGAGTATGAAAAATCCAATGTCCCATGCAATAAGTCCATAATACGTTATGAGACTAATGCAAGCTACTCTCTTTTGCAGCAAGATGACTAAAATAGGTGCTAGTAACCCTGAGACATCGTGCACAACAAGCATGAGCGATGATCAAATTGATAGGCTGATCGCTATATTTCAGAATCAAAATGATCGGCATGCAGCCCAACAGGAACGGTTCGAAGCTCAGCAGCAACGGGCTGATGCTAGAGCCTTGGCACAACAACATCAACTTGACTCTCTGACTCAGATAGTGATAACACTGGTAGCACATAGTGGTGCATCGTGAACCGCCATGACACTTGTGACTGCCACGACCGCGTCTCAGGGAGCAGGCTTAGCAGAAACTAACGAGCCTTGACGTGCGGCCAGGAAGTCTACCTTTAAAGGTACTGAGTTTCTAAAGTTGAACCCTCCAAAGTTTGAAGGCAGGACCACGCCGGATAGGGTAATGGACTGGATCGCAATGATGGAGAGCTTGTTTGAGTTTGCTTCAATACCTGCGAACAAGAGGGTGGCATGTGCAGACATGCAGCTGCGGTTACGTGCACACGACTGGTGGCAAATTAAGAAAGTAGATCTCGCCACAAAGCATTAGGATGGTAAGATCACTTGAGGAATATTCAAAGAAGCATTCCAGGAGCAATACCTTCCACCTGCAGTCAGATAGAGAAAGGAAGACAAGTTTTCTGAACTTAAGCAAGGGAGCAAGTCCATTGAGGACTACGAATCAGAGTTCTCCAAACTTGCTAAGTTTGCTAGCTCATTGATTCCCGACGAAAAAGTCCGTACACAAAGATTTATTAAGGGTTTGAATGATAGCCTCAGAGAAGATCTTATGAACCATGAATGTACCTCCTACATAAAAGCCTTTGAGGCAGCGGCTCAGAACGAACAGTATTTGCCATGGAATATTTTCGAGAAGGCGCCAACTACTCGAAACCCTCCTACTAAAAGATACCAAGATGGGGAGAAGAAGATAGAAGGTGAGCAGAACTCTGCTCAAGCGTGCACCTTCTAAGGCAGACGGGGCCATAGCATCAGGAACTGTCGCACAAAAAATAAAGAGTGCTTCAACTGTGGAAAGAGAGGCCATGGTTTCAGAGATTTTTAGGCTAAGAGAAGGGTTCCAGAGAACCAAGTGGATGATGCAAAACATGTACAAACTCAGACCCCTCCAGGCCCACCTATTGATCAAGATGATTAGCCTAGAAGAGCTAGAGTGTATCAGCTGAATATAGAATGTGACACTAGTGGGCACGATGTTGGTGAGTCTGATTCCATTGACCTCTTGATGCATCGTTTATCGCCTCCTTGGTATCTTAAGTTTTGAGGATGAAACTTCTTCTAAGTGGGGTAGTATGTAACACCCCGCTCCAAACGGTTACTTATGGAACACTTGCTACTTCGACTCTGTTGAGAATCGAGTCTCGGAAAAACCTTACCGCCAAATTAACACAGACGAAATGCAATAAAACCTTCCAATTGATGGAACAACTTCTATTAAAATAAGTCTAAGTGTTTTCGTTGGTTGCTTTGCTTCTTGGTTTTGTGTTGCTTGTGTTTTATTTTGCTTTCGATGACTTGGTTTTCATGATTTTGCTTTCTCGCTTGCGCGTTATTTTTGAATCGTAAGGGAAAGATATCAAAGTATGCTAACCAAATATTGTTGTAATTTCAGGATGCATAACCAAAGAGTAAACGTTGCATAAGGCTTCCCCATCCTCTCGTTCGATTCATTCGGTGAGTGGCTTAGGCCCTTCGATGAATCCTTCAGTTCACACGCCTTAATAAAAATGATCTCTAGTTTGCACAAGTTACTTATTCCTATACAATGTTGCCTCACTAAATGAAACAAGCTAAAAGAGATGAACTGCATGCTTGATTTTATATATATAGAACTGTTGCAAATGTTTGTTCAAATAGATGTATATATGTTCCTTACTCATATGCTGCATAGAGATGTTTATAGAACCTCACATAGGTTACTAAAGAATAGAAGTAAAAATAGATGGAGATGTTCTTCTATAGTCTAAACCTGTCGCATAGTAAGAGTTTATATGATAGAGTTGTATTATATGCATTGGTCTTAAGATAACTTGTGCACAAGGAGAGATCCCATGAACGGTTCCCGGGGCACTGGGAATCGTTCGCCCTGGGGGGGATTAGAGGAACACCCTGAGGCACATAGGCCCTCGCGATCAGGGGGCTGTTCATGTCTATAGAGAATGGATTTTTCATGGATATTCATATAGTTAGGTCGCATGATAAGTCATCTCTTATGTGCACACCTGATACTTGATACCAACACAGACGCATGAGTTTATTCATATATGCAAATTATTGCTAACTTGTGTATCTGTTGCAGGAATAGCCGTTCGGTCGTGGGTAAGAATTATTATATGCATATTCTATCTATCGTCTATGTTTCTTTGTATAAATTGTTAAAAAGAAACTAGACAACTAGAAAGATCACCTAATAATGCTAGCTTCACTTGCTTAGTATGAATTTTTAGGTGAGTTTGGCCACGGTCGCTCACAAATACATGTGGTAGTACTGACCCATATTTGTGGGCAAATTTCTAGGTACTGGATGCGAGGGTTTGGCAAGCATTCTGAATCGGCGTTAGCGCAACCTTCCGAGGGATTGTGCTCATGTTGCTTCTTTAGCTTTTCTCTCCAGTGGGCATCCCCTCCCCTGTTAGATGTTTTATTATTTTGGTCCTACTAAAGGGATATAATGTGTGGGCATTGTGGCTAATTTTGGGAATGTAAAAAGAGTTGTAAGCCTTCTAAGGCATATTTTGTAACTCAGCCAAGCAAGCACTTTGTAATCCAAATCTTCAAGTAATCAATAAAAGAAAGTATTTTGTTTTCCTATCAAATGTGTTCAACTTTGGTTCTCTACATTTACATTTCGTGCCTATATATGTATATTTTTGTCTGATTTGTGTCTTGTGCAGGTAGCTTGCCTGGTACAAGCGCAACTTAGGCTTGCACGGTATCGCGCCCAAGCGAGGACTATCAACCTCTACGGGACCGGGGCGCGACACATTGTGTTCTTTACATTTCTGCAATATGTGTCACTGCTTCCGTTTTGAATAACTTACTTGTCCTTGTTCAAGCTTTGGCCTTGTGCAAGCGCAAATTAGGCTTGCACGACATTGGACCCAAGCGAGGACGATCGATTCTGTAGGGACCAAGCGAGGACGATCGGCCCTTACGGGACCGGAGCGTGACATTATAGTTCATTCCTTCATTCTTATACACATTGATTTATATTTCTATTGCTATTATTGCCTTTTTTTTTTATTGTTCTTGATCATCAGTTATATTCTAATCTTAGATAGCATCCTCTATATTGATGTTTTATAGTTTTTGTCAATTAATTAGAACTGCTATATTGGATTGTACTTTGCTTCATTCCTGACTGAAAAATATTTTTCAGAGGATCCCGGGGATTGGTGTCCGACATACTACGGACCCGACCTATAGATGGTGCAGACTTGGACCCACTAGTTATGGAGTGACTGCCTGGAGATCTAGCCGGAATCACTTGTTAGCATAGTTAGTTCTCTTTAGCATTTTTATACCAGATTTGTTTTCGGCTTATATTTAAGATTTTGGTTATTGTTTCTATTTTTGTTGTTATATTGTTTAGATTGTATAGTTATGTTAGACTTCTTTGATATCTTATCGTGCTATAGAATTATGATTGAGTATTGTGTTGCTTTAAGTATTTTGTTCTCCTTCTTGGAGTTGAGATATTATTGGAGGATTTTGCATTATTGTGAGATAATTAGTTAGTATAGTTCACCTAGACAGCATTCTACCATCGATGCTGCGGCGTAGGCTGGACGTACCCACGTACTCGTGCTCCTTCACCGGGTGCGGGTCGTGACACTTAGACCCGTGCTAACGTAAAGGATTATATTCTAAGGTAGACTATACAATATATTTCCTTATGCTTATGTTTCCAACAAATGCATGCTTGCCTGCTTACATTCTAACTTGTACTCATTTGCCTCATTTCAATGCTTGTCACATAATTTATGTCACGACTCCGGTAATACTATCTTGTCTTGCATTCATCTATGTTTCTTGGAAAATTATCGAATAGTCTTTTGTGCAAGTATGAACTTGAAAGTATTTGGGACCGTTAGGTCGCCAAGGCAGTTTCCGAATCAGGGAATTTGCATCATGTCAATAAAGCAAGAACCACAGCTCGTGGAGCAATACCCGTCATGTACTGAATTAAATGGCTCGAGGAGTGGATATGTATTTGTGAACAATCCTGCCTTGAACTTGAACTTGTACCTGACAAGATTCTGACTCAAACTTGTACCCGATATATCCTGACTTGTTCCGGTACCTGTACCTAACAAGAGGCCTGGAAGATTATAGAGACTTGCATGGTCACAGACAACTTGGTGCACAAGGGAGATTTTTGGATCTCGTTTCGCGGATGGTCTCCGGGGCACCGGGGCCGATCCGACCGGTCGGAACCTCCTGACTGTAGTCGCCTGCGTCGGATGGGATGTGTGCAATGTCCCATGTTGCTGCTTGAACACCATTCCGTCCTGAGACTTATATATATATATATGTATATATATAAATACGCACGCAATAGGGGTCTTTTGCCGACCATGAATGAGGTCCAAGCGCAAAAAGGGACATGAACGTACATGCGAATACGTCTTATATTCGGAG
Source organism: Iris macrosiphon (assembly GCA_036927795.1). Lineage (NCBI taxonomy): Eukaryota > Viridiplantae > Streptophyta > Magnoliopsida > Asparagales > Iridaceae > Iris > Iris macrosiphon. The sequence goes on along the minus strand of JAYESA010000004.1, from coordinate 280,421,777 downwards.
CGATGGTTTCACATGTATGGAAAGAACGAAAAAAATGTATTTTTGAGGACCATGCCACTAGTAAATATGTTGTACAAAGAAACATAGTTACTGAAGTAGATAGCTTACTGATATAGATAGCCTTGATCCTAGATGATCTAATTTTGTGTCTGGACGAGATTATAATTTTGTAATATTTGGTGTTATTAATGATATTTACCTTTTTCGAAAAAATAATAATAATATATATACATATATCTTTTTCATTTGAATTAATGATCCTCCTTTTGCAACTATTCGGAACAGTGCATCTCATGAAAGATCGATAAATAGCCATCAAAAACAAAATCAGTATAAAGCATTCCTAATAATTGGTTCTCTTTGTGCTCATCCCCACAAACAAAGACACTTGCTATGGAAGCTTGCTGCGACCAGCCAAATTAAGAGAGTTAAACACCTATTCCATCAAGAAAAACTCATCAGTAACTATGCCCTACATGCAGTTCATTCCTCATGAGCTAAATACCAATCTCAAGAACTGTTGGAACGTGTATGATAGTACAACACTTATTTTCAAGTTTTTATGACACGCCTCTTGATTCTTGTGGTGGACTGGGTCTTGGAAGGCTACCTGCGACCCCGACCCCGATACCGGTCCGTGTTGGATCAGAAAAGTTGTCTTAAATAGAAAGTTCGTCTTAAGTAGAAAAGAGTTATCTAGGTTCGAAATCTTACCAGACTCATTGCTGGACCGGTCCTTGTCATGCCAGATGAATAATCAACACTGATTTAATACGATACCGACAGGGATACGAAAATGCGTGTGTGTATATATATATATATATATATATATATATATATATATATATATATATATATATATATATATATATATATATAGAGAGAGAGAGAGAGAGAGAGAGAGAGAGAGAGGGGAATGAGCAGTGTGTCATGCAATAGACAAAAGTTATTGTCGATAAGATCGATTATCTACTGACAAAGTAGAATCCCAGAGGGAATTAATACCCACAAGTGGTTGCAACTGTCTGCCACCCTCCTCCTCCCCACCCCACACTCTCCACGCCACCCCACACACACACTTACTTAAAGCATGATGCTATTATTATACCCTCACGTACGTGCCACACAATCTCAACCTCAAACTCCAAACAGAAAAAAATAAGAGATCTCGACATCATCATTTGAAGTTGGGGCTTTCACCATCTATCTAGCTCAGCAACGTATAAAGCAGGCCGATTCCGCTGTCAACAAGAGTCACAAGTTTTGTTTTGGCATCCAAAATACTAATTTAGGTATCGAACGGAAAGAACATAACAGTAACAGAACGTAGTTCATCTCAAACTGGAACTATATCCGTTAATCTCGCAAAAGACTGCCATGAATGCAACCGAAGAAAGTATGGGCATCCGACTGACAAGTAGCTGTCCCGAAAGCTATTAATTAAGGGATAGGTCAATTTATTTCCCAACCAACCAGTAACGACAAGCATACTATACTAAAATCGACAGTAACCTAATTATTGATGAAACTAATGTTGGGTATATATGCAAAGATGAGCCAGGTATTTTTTTATTAACTAGGTCTGGAC
>JAYESA010000004.1:280338259-280420089 GCA_036927795.1 Iris macrosiphon | reverse complement strand
ACTTGTTTGTTGGCTCGAAGGACCTGGATGGACTTGTATTCACGCGGAAGAATCATTCAGAGATCTATGTGATCAATGTAATGTCTCACTCGGAGCGCATGCATTGTGTTTATTTTTTGGATTGAATATGCTGGTTATATTTTAGCAGTGCGAGAAATCGCAGGATTTGAGCAATGTAGACTTGTTTAATTTGTTCGGATTAGATGGTTTATGGAACATGGCTCGCTTGTATGATTATACCAATTAAGAAGATCGTGCATCACATTAAATTGCCTCTTTGAGAAATCGTTCAGTGTTTACTCGGTCGAGCTAGAAAGACTATTCTTCAATGGTGGGTGGTTATGATCCTTCGATCCTTTACCTTGACACTTAAATAAATAAATAAAAGTTCTTTTAGTTTTTGTTTCTATATTTCATATGATTGTAAATGTTTAAGTAAAAGAACCAAGATAAAATAAAGGGTTATTAAGTAACAAGGTATCACATAATAGTGAAAACTAGGGTTTGGGTCTCCAAAGTGTCCGACATTAGACTTTGGGTCTTGAAATCACTGTTCACGCTAGAGAAAAGTGATTTCGAGACACAAAGTCTAACGCCGGACACTTTGGAGACCTAAACCCTAATTTTCATATATATATATATATATATATATATATATATATATATATATATATATATGCTAAATAACCCTAAAATAAAATAATATTAATATTGTTGTTAACTTGTTGTATAGAAATTTAAAATATTGCACTGTTGTTATAAGAAATATTGTATTATTGTTATATACATGAAATGTTGTACTATTGTTATAGCAAAATTTTTTTTACAGAGAATTAAAGAATTAATAAATTGTATTCAGAGATAAAAGTTTAAAAAAAATTAGGAGGAAAGAACAAATACGCACTTTTTAAGTATGTTTTGCTTCTCGCTTATTTTAAAATGATAAAAAAAGAATACGTACTTGTTATGTGCATTTTGAATTTTTTTTTTTTTTTTGTGGAGAAATAAAAAAATAAACACAAGAAATAAAAAAGAAATACGCACTTGTTATGTGCGTTTTGAATATATTTTAATTTTACTTTTTTTTATTTTTATCGAAAAAGAAAAAAACAAAGAAAAAAGATCAAAACTTACTTAGTAGGTGCGCATTAGATTTTTTTTTCTTCCTCTTTTAACTTATTTATTAATTTTTTTAAAATAATGAGTGAAAAGTTCATAGTAGAGACGTTTTCAATTTTACTATTAGTATTTTATTATTATTTTTTATTTTTTCTACCCAAAAGAAAAATCAACACCATCCATACTAATAAATTTATGTGACTATATTGACATAAAAATGGTTGTAGTCTATTGGTGGTAGTATAACTTGTACGTGAAAAAGTCAGTTTTTATTTTATTTTTCTCCAAAATTTAAAAAATTATAATAATAAAAAGTGGGGAAAAAATTCCATAAAAAATAAAAACTGCTATTTTATTTTTAAAATAATAATAAAAATATGCATCAATAGAGAGTAGAGATTCTGATTGTTTTAAAATTTATAGAAACGACTATTTTATTTTTAATATTTTTTTAAAAGTTGAAAACGCATCTAGTACGTGCGTTTTTTCAAGATTTTTTCCCCCTTCTTGTTTACTTTTCTGTCAAATAAAAAAGAAATTGCTCAAAACATATCTAGTACGCACGTTTTCAAGTTAATAATGTTAGTTTTTTTTCTTGACTCAAAAATAAAAAAATATTAAAAAAACTCTCAAAACGCACATAACACATTCGTTTTCGCTTTTTTATTATTTTAAAATACACGAGAAATAAAACGCACTTAACAAGTGCGTATTTGTTATTTTTTTCTAATTTATGCAAAAAAAATTCTCTGAATAAAATTTATTAATACTTTAATTCTCTGTACAAATTTTGTTGTTGTTGTTGTAGATATGTAGATTATTGTACTATTGTTATAGACATGTGAAATATTGTATTGTCATTGCAAAGAGATGGAATTGTAGAGAAAGGTTTGGGGTAAAGTCGTGAAGTATGAAAATTCTTAGATTGAAAAATGTCATGGGTGAGGTACGGTACCGCAGAATAGTTGGAATGGTTTGGGACCAATGGGTCGTCAATCAGAATATCGGAAGAAAATTTGGACATCGCGAGAATGAAATGTCATACGAGTAGAAATTTATCTTACTTTATTTCAAATTTTTTTACCATACATATGTTTTATAGTTAAACTGTTCACGCCTTTGTATGTTCATGGCAACTTCTACATAAGGTTTGTCTTTTCTCGAATGGGGTCTTGGGTAGCAGAACCGATTTGGCCCAGGAGAAAATTATGTGGAACGCGCTTTACCCACGAGATATTATAGGACCTTCAGTGAGGCTTGCTAACATGGACTGAATGGGCACGTCGCAATACCATGTATAATCCAAGATGATTGTCACCAGCGGCCAACATATAGTTTGGTTGCATACTAATGTTATCTGTTTGTACGTCCAACAAATTATTTGTAGGGATAGATTCATGATACATTTATATTTTATGAATCCTAACAAATGATGCAGAGACACACTTATGACACATTCATATATTATGAATGATATCATTGTTTACAAAAAATGTTGGTAGCCTTGGGTCGATTCACTGTGTCAAGTAACACATTTATGCTTTACATATATTTTATTATATATATATATATATATATATATATATATATATATATATATATATATATATATATATATATATGAAATGTTAGTCCCTAAGACAGTAGCCTAGTGGTTGTGCGGGGGGACACCCACGGGTAGGTCCTAGGTTCGAATCAACTCCCGGGCGGCTGGGTGGCTTATATAGCCACGGTCCGGCTAGGAGAAAGGACAAATATATATATATACATATATATATATATATATATATATATATATATATATATATATATATATATAGAAAAAAGGGATATGAGCCATAGGCTCATATTTCTACATGAGCCAATGCACATGTGGACCAATAGGAATAGAGTGTACTAGTGAATATGAGATATATGAATCCATTCTTATTGGTTCACGTGTGCATGACCCATGTAGGAATATGAGCCTATAGCTCATATCCCGTTTATATATATATATATATATATATATATATATATATATATATATATATATATATAGAGAGAGAGAGAGAGAGAGAGAGAGAGAATAAGGGAGGTGAGATGGCACCTCACTCTCAAATGAGGGTGGCGGTAAAGTGGCACCATCCCAGCCCTCCATCTTACAAATGACACTTAAGTGATATATTTGCACTTAAGTCCTCTTAAGTGCAAACCCTAATTACTTGCTCATCCATACCTCACAGTCACCCTCACGAGAGAATTCGTTCCCTCCCCCACCCGGCTTCCCCCACCCCTCGGGTTCCACCGCCCCACACCGGGCTTTCCCCACCCCTCGGGTTCCACCGCCTTGCACCCGGCGGCCCCTACCCCTCTGTGCCCTAGGGTTCCGGCTTCCCCCACCCCTCGGGTTCCACCGCCCCCCACCGGGCTTCCCCCACCCCTCGGGTTCCACCGCCCCGCACCCGGCTTCCACCACCCCTCTGTGCCCTAGGGTTCCGGCTTCCCCCACCCCTCGGGTTCCACCGCCCCCTCCCCCACCCTTCGGGTTCCACCGTCCCCCACCCTCATCTGTGCCCTCGGGTTCCCCCTCCCCCACCCCTCGGGTTCCACCCACACCCCGAAGCTCCTCCGCGGGCTCCACGACCGGATGGACTCCAACGTCACCGCCTCTAGGGTTTCTCTTCCTCTTATTCAAACCATGTTTCTCCCCGGGTTAAAAAGTGAATCCTTTCAAATCCTATTTTCTTTATTCCTCTTCATTTATTGACAAATCTAGGTTTCGGTGTGTGAAGGACCGAGTATGATCGAGGAGTCAACACCTTCTCCCCCGGTGGGGAGGCTGTTCCAGATGGAGTACACCATCGAAGCCATCAGGCTGAAGACGAAGGAGGGTGTCGTACTCGCTGTAGAGAAGAGGGTCACCTCTCCTCTGCTGGTATATCAAACGCATCCAGTCTTTCCTTTCTATTGCTATTTACTTGCTTGGTGTACTTTCTAGAATGCCGTGTCCGACACACACTAAGAAACACACTATAGGCGAGTTGAAGAAAAACTCATTCATATTTTGTTTATTCGTTATTGTGTTTAATTTTGTAGGAGATAGTGTTGATTTGGGAGATGGTGTAGGAGATGGAGATGAAGATGATTTGGACACCATTACACCGAAGATAGGAATGGAGTTTGCTACACGGGAGGATGTGTACAATTTTTATAACGGGTATGCATTGAAGATGGGATTTGGAACTAGATGGTCATCCACTAGTAAGTCTAGGTCTGATCCCAATTTAGTCATATCCAGATTAATTGTATGTAGCAAGGAAGAAAAAAAAAGAGTCTTGAAGAAACCAATTGTGGACGAAGAGGTATATCATCGTCGTGAGATACGGGTTGATTGCAAAGCAAGGATCAAGATTTATCTTACAAAGTCAGGAAGATGGAGAGTTGGAAAATTTTTTCCTGAACATAACAATCACGAGTTATGCACTCCATCGAAAGCAATAAAGCATCGGTCTCATAAGAAGGTCCACCGTCAACCAGTAGTGAAGAACTTAATTACTCAGCTTCATAACGAAGGCATATCAAACACAAGCATTGCAAGAGTGGTCAATTCCTTCGAGCCTGACCTACAACACTTGATTACACCACAACAAGTCCATGATCACCTAAGAGTTGAGAGGAAAAACAATTTGGGCAAAAACTGTGCTAAAATTGTTAAGCATTTTATCGAAAAAAAGGACCAAGATCCAAAGTTTTACTCAAGCATTGAATTAGATGATGACTACACATTAAGAAGTATTTGTTGGGCTGATAGAAGATCACAAGAATCCTACCAAAAGTTTAGTGATGTAATTATATTTGATGTGATATATCGTACTAATAATTTCTGTTTACCATTTGCTCCTTTTACTGGTATCAATCATCATCGACAATCTACCTTGTTTGGATGTGCATTGTTAGCTGATGAGACAGAGCAGACGTTTGTGTGGTTATTTGAGCAGTGGCTTAGATGTATGGGGGGTAAAGCACCAGGAGCTATCATTACTGATCAGGATGCAGCTATTGGGAATGCAATTGCTAGAGTTTTTCCAAATACTATACACCGATATTGTGATTGGCATCTAGACAAGTGTCACGACCCGCACCCGGAAGTTCGGGCACGAGTGCGTGGGTACGTCCAGCCTACGCCGCAGAGTCGGCGGTAGTACGCTGTCTAGGTCAATCCATCTAACTAGTCTAACTCATTCACAATTAACATAGGCAAGATAATAATGGGAATAGAAACTTAAAATTTGCAAACTGAAATAAATGTGACAGCAATTCAAATGTTTAATACAGAAATTCCAAATGAAATCGGGGACAAACCCGATTAAATAAGATAGAAAACAGAATAAAAGATAGCTAAAACTAGCTACTCAGCAGCAGGGGTCTCCTGGGTGGGTTCTGGCTCCTCATAGGTATCATCTGTACCCTCATAAGGACCATAATAGGTAGGGGCAAGATCCTCATCATCGCCTAAATCAACAGATCCAGTCAGGAAAGGAGCAAAGTACACAGTGCACAACAATGTTAAACTAAATATTATGACAATTAAACATTGAATATCATGTTAAGGGAATTGCATAAAGGAAAGTTAATATCTCAGAGTCAACACTATAAACAGGAAAATGAGAAAATAGAAGTAAATGAGCAGGAAATGAAACTACTACAATCAGCAAGAAACATAACATGACTAGAACTATCTGTATGAGACTTGTGTTTGTTTTTAGAATACTTAGTTGGCATGTAGGGGTTTATAAGGCTAATCCGGCCGTCATAAACGGCTATTATTCACGAATAATCGAGATCCGGCTGATGGACAGTCGTGTACCAACAGCTATTATTCACGACAAGGGGAAGGGTAAACTACATGCCTTTCAGTATTCTCCCACCCGACATGATAACAAGACATGGACTAATATATTCAAGACATGAAAATCCAGCATTTCTGACACTAGGTGTAATCATCAAGGGTACTAGAAAAGCAGGAATTTAATTATCACAATATAATTAGATTTAACTTGAAGTGCAGGTACTTGCCTGTTGTTTGGATCTGTTTAACTTGGTTCTTGGGGGAAATTTCCACAGATGAGTCCAAAAGCTGAAACAGACATTACCATCATGCTCAGAAGATGTCAAATAGCTAGAAACGCCTATCCTTGGGTCCAATTTGGAGACAAGGGCAAAAACGACAGTTTCGGGCCAAAACGGGGTCCGCCGTTGGGCCCGCTTTGCACCGAAAAACGTGTCCAGGTCAACGGTCTCCAAATTCACCAAACTTAGTGTCAACAGGTCAGGAACGCTGATACGAACCCAACGGAACTTTCAGATTTGAATTCCGATGAGCCGAACACAAAATCGCCCGTCGAGCGGGGCCTGTGGGGCCCACGACACGCGATTTCGTCAACGTTCTCAGAATCGAACCAAACTTGACCCACAGGACCAGCGTATCGCTACGAGTCCGATGGCGCAAGTTTCGTCTCGATCCGACGAGTGTACAAGAAGTTAGGGTGAAATGCAGAATTTGCGGATACGGGGCGATGTCCGCGGATACGCGTTGATTCCGGTGTGCACGCACACCCGAATCAGCCTCCGCGAAAACTCACACGTCCGTATCGACGCTGCGCACGTATCTGTGAAGGCCGTGCGCGACCAAGTCGTCCCGTTTGGCGGGACGTACTCGGTTCCGGGGTGAAACAGGGTCTGGTTTTTTTCCTGTTTTTGGATCGCGGTTTGCGATCACCACAGGACGCGGTGCCACGAACAGTTTGTCCGGACACCGAGAGGGTCATACAGGCTACGCGTAGGAATTGACGGAATCGAAAACGGAGATCAGGGTTGCAAGTTATGAATACCTGAAGGGAACCGAGAAATCAGGGTTTCTGAACCGAGTCCGACACGCGATTTGTGTCCTGTGCTGTGTCCACTGTGTGTCCGCGGCTAGGGCTCCCCGTGTCCGGGTCTGCTGCCGTGTCCGGTGCTCGGGGGGGGCTGGCCGTCGGTCGGCGAGGTCGGGCCGGGGCTCTGGCGGCTCAGGCGAGGTCGTCCGCGCGGCTAGGGCGGCGCCGAGGCTCTGGCGGCGGCTCGAGCAGTCGTCGAGCGGCGGAGGGAGGTGTCTGGAGGTCGGGGAGGAGAGAGGAGGAAGGGGAGCTAGGTGGTTGGCGGTGGGCGGATCTGGGAGGAGGTCGTCGGGTCGCCGGAGATCGCCGGAGGGGGGTCGAGCTAGGGTTAGGGTTTAGGCTAGTTGGGGGAAAGGGACGGAGGAGGGGGAGATATAAATAGGGGTCGGCCGGGTGGTCGTGGCCGTGGGATCCGGCGGGGAAGACGACGTGGGGAGCGGTTCTCCGGCCACGTCGCCGGAGAACGCGGCGGGCGGCGGATTGATCGGGTCGTGGGGGGGGACGACGGGTGAAAGGCTGGCGGGTCGGGTCGGGCGCGGATCCGGGTGAGCGGACCCGCCCGACCCGCTAAGAAGTGAGGGCTGGGCCGGGTCAGCAGCTGACGGGCTCGGCCCACTGGGCCGGGCCGGGCCCAAGGCTAAAAATAAAAATAAATAAATAAAATATAAATAATAATAATAATAATAATAATATAAATACAGAAATTAATTAATAATTAGGAAAATTAGTTTTTAGGCTTTTAAAAATAGGTCCGGGGTCCGATAAATTCCAGAAAAATTATCCTAAGTCTAGTTTTCTATTTTACACCCAAAAATATTATTTTCATGATATTTTAATATTATTTATTACCATTTAAAAATCATTTATTAATCAAAAACCTTGATTTTAATTACAGAAAATTCACAAAAAATTCCAGAAAATTGGGAAAAATCCAAGATTTAATAATTTGAAAATTCAGGGGGTTTACAACCTACCCAACTTACAAAAATTTCGTCCTCGAAATTTAAGAATAACATGGGACGAAAAGAAAAAGCCGGAAATTACACGATACCTCAGGGGTCAAAAAGATAGGGGTATCGCTCTCTAATCTCGTCTTCTCGCTCCCAGGTGGATTCGCCGGGAGAATGATGCTTCCAAGCTACGCGAACCAGGGAGATAACCTGATTCCGTAGGACTTTCTCCGAGCGATCCAGGATCTCCACGGGTTGCTCCTGGTAAGTCAGACTTGGGCCTACTTCGAGCTCTGAGTGATCCAAAATGTGACTGGGGTCTGACACATACTTCCTCAGCTGCGACACGTGGAAGACGTTATGTACTCCATCCAGAGAGGGTGGCAATGCCAGTCGGTATGCCACTTCTCCGATTTTCTCCTGTATGCCAAAAGGTCCGATGAATCTTGGGCTGAGTTTTCCACTCCTTCCGAACCTAATGGTGCCACGTGTCGGGGAAATCTTTAAGAATACCAGTTCTCCAACCTTTAATAAAGTCACAATCAAGTCTTAGTTCCATAAGCAAAATATTTAAATTGACTTGAATTTCATAAATTTAATTACCTCAAATTCCAAGGGCCTTCGGTGGCTATTTGCCCAATGTCGTTGCCTGTCTTGAGCCACTCGAAGTCTGTCCCTTATTTGCTTTACCTTCTCAGCTGAATCGATCACCATCTCTGGTCCCAGTAGGGCTCTTTCTCCAACGTCATCCCATGATAGTGGGGTACGACATCTTCGGCCATACAGGGCTTCAAATGGAGTCATCTCGATACTGGCTTGGTAGCTGTTATTATAAGAGAACTCCACCAGATGTAAATAGTCTTCCCAAGATCCTCCAAAATCCAGAACACATATACGGAGCATATCTTCAAGTGTCTGGATTGTACGTTCCGATTGACCATCGGTTTGGGGATGATAAGCTGTGCTGAATTTGAGTTGAGTCCCCAAGCTGGCCTGTAAGCTCTTCCAGAAGTGAGAGGTGAACCTTGAATCTCTGTCGGAGACAATGCTTACTGGAACCCCATGTAGCTTAACAATATGTCTGATATATAAATCTGCCAGCTTCTCTGTAGATAGCCCCACTTTGAAAGGTAGAAAGTGTGCCGACTTGGTCAGTCTATCCACTATCACCCAGATTGCATCCTTACCACTAGGTGTCCTTGGAAGGCCGGAAACAAAATCCATTGTGATATGTTCCCACTTCCACTCCGGAATGGGTAGTGGTTGAAGCAATCCTCCAGGTCTTTGCCTCTCAGCCTTAACCTGTTGGCACACTAAACAGCGGGATACGAACCTGGATACTTCTCTCTTCATGCCATGCCACCAAACATGCGTCCTCAGGTCCTTGTACATCTTGTTGGCTCCTGGATGTATGGAGTATTGCGATCTGTGCGCCTCTTGCATAATTTCTTCCCTTATGTCTCCTTGAGGTACACATAATCTATCGCCATGCCTCAGTGACCCATCTTTATGAATTCTGAATTCTTCTACTAATCCGGCTTGCACTTGACCTCGAAGGCTTCGCAGGCCTTCGTCTTGAAACTGAGTCTTCCTGATTTTGTCTATTAAAGTAGACTGAATCCGCAAGTTCATCATTTGGCCCTCTTTTCCTGGGATAATTACTTCAATACCCAGACTTTTCAGGTCCTCGAGCAAGTGTCGGTTCAAGGTCAAGTACATCGCCATAGGGTATCTGCTTAGAGCATCAGCAACTACATTGGCCTTTCCTGGATGATATTGAAGGTTGATATCAAAATCTTTCATTAGTTCCAGCCACCTTCTTTGCCTCATGTTTAGCTCTTTCTGGGTGAAGATGTATTTTAGACTTTTATGGTCTGTAAATATTTCCACCCTTTCTCCATAAAGGTAATGCTTCCAAAGTTTAAGAGCAAAAATGACAGCTGCCAATTCTAAATCATGGGTTGGATAATTCTTTTCATGTGGTCGAAGCTGTCTAGAGGCATATGCTATTACTTTCTTATTCTGCTCCAATACACAACCTAGACCTTTTCCAGAAGCATCACTATAAATAGCGAAACCTCCGGTTCCAGAAGGTAAGGTCAGAATAGGGGCAGAAGTCAGCCTTTTCTTCAATTCCTCAAAAGCATGCTGGCATTCATCAGTCCAGGTGAACTCTTCATCCTTCCTTGTTAACTTTGTCATGGGTTCAGCAATCCTAGCAAAGTCCTTTACAAACTTCCTATAGTAGCCAGCTAGTCCCAGGAAACTTCTAATCTCAGCTACAGAGTCTGGAGTGGGCCAGGATTCTACTGCAGCTATCTTCTTAGGGTCTACTGCTATTCCATCTCCAGTCACAACATGTCCCAAGAATTCTACTTTGTCTAGGAAGAAAGCACATTTGGATAATTTTCCATAAAGTTTTTCCTTCCTCAAAGTCTCCAATGCTAACCTCAAATGTTCTTCATGTTCTTCGGGAGTCTTGGAGTAGATCAAAATATCATCAATGAAGACCACTACAAATTTGTCTAGGTATGGCTGGAAAACTCTGTTCATTAAATTCATAAAAACTGCTGGAGCATTCGTCAACCCGAACGGCATCACTAAGAATTCGTAATGTCCGTTCCGGGTATTGAAAGCAGTTTTAGGGATGTCTTCTTTCCTTACCCTTACTTGGTGGTAACCAGACCTCAAATCAATCTTTGAAAATACTCGAGCTCCACTCAACTGATCAAATAAGTCATCTATCCTGGGCAGGGGATACTTATTCTTAATTGTTAAGGCATTTAAGGCCCTGTAGTCGATACACATTCTGGATGTTCCGTCCTTCTTGGGCACAAAAAGTATTGGGGCTCCCCAGGGTGAGACACTAGACCTAATGAACCCTTTGTCTTCTAGCTCCTTGATTTGTTCATTAAGTTCTATTATCTCATTCTTGTTGATTCTGTAGGGGTTCTGAGATACTGGTGCTGCTCCTGGCACTAAGTCAATGGAGAATTCAACTTCTCGGTCTGGGGGTAATCCTGGGAGATCCTCAGGGAAGACATCAAGGTATTCAGAGATGATAGGTGGCAATTCTTCTGTTACTAGGGCTCCACAAATTATGTTATTACCCATTTCTCTAGAACCTCTAGCAAATTCAAATTCTGGCTTGCCAGGGGGTCTGAAGATTACACTGCCTCTGTGACAGTCTATTGTGGCATGATGTTGACTTAACCAATCCATACCCAGTATAATGTCAAAACTGGGCACTGGCATTACAAGTAGTCTAGCATACAGTTCTCTTCCACATAATGTGATAGGACAATTGTTACAAGCATCACTAACCGGAATGATTCCTCCACCGGTAATGATCTTATAACAATTCCTAAGGGGTTTAGTGCTTAAGCTATGCTTCATAAGAAATTCTACTGACATGAATGAATGTGAAGCTCCAGAGTCAAATAAAGTAATAGCTGGTATTGAATTTATAAGCACGGAACCTGTGATCACGTCCGCTGTGGCCTCAGCTTCTTCCAGAGTCATTGCATAAGCACGGCCTTGCTGCGGTGCACCCCTCTGTTGCTGCTGGTGCTGAGCAAAGCGTTGTTGTTGTGTTGGAAGCGGGGGTCCCCTTTGTTGTGCTGCTGGGGGCCTGGCCTGGACTGGAGCCTTTGGTGCAGCTGGACGTCCTTGAGCAACAGGACAGTCCCTCAATTGATGTGCTGGGGAACCACAATAGAGGCAAGCACCTAGCCTCTTTCTACAGTCTTGCCAAGTGTGGCCTGGTTTTTGGCAATAGTTGCAAGGGGGAGCTCGCTGGTTCTGTCCTTGAGCCTGGGGTGCTGGAGCTCGAGGGGGAGGACGCTGATTTTGCTGCGGGGCCCTCTGCTGTTGTTGTTGTTGAAAAGGGCGTTTGTTGGGTCCCGCATTTCCGGTATCTCTTTCTCGCTTCAGTTTGTGCCCCATGTCTCTCTCGACTCCTTGTGCCACGCTCAGGATTTCTTCATAGGTGCGAGCTCGGCTGGTGGTGACAGCAAGGCGGATATCCGGAGATAGCCCCTTCTTGAATCTTCGGGCTCTGTCCTCCGGGGTACGAACCATGTACTCCGCAAAGTGGCTTAACCTGCTAAATTCAGCAGTATATTCATCAACAGTCATGTTACCTTGTTCCAGTCTCTCGAATTGGCTTTCGAGAGCTTCCCGAGCCACTTCGGGATAAAATTTCTCCTTGAATAGCCTCTTGAAGTCCTCCCAGGTGACGTCGGGAGCAGATAGTTGGGGTTCATCTCTGAACCAGGTTCGAGCAATATCGAACAGTTGCAGGCTAGCGGATTCCACTTTGAGATCATCGGGAACCCGAGCAGTCTTCAGGAGTCTCTCGACATTCTCTATCCACTCATCAGCGTAGAGAATGCCCTCAGTTCCATAAAATTCCAGAGGCCTAAGGTTCTTGAAGTCTTTAGCACTCCCTGGCCTCTTGAGTGACGACTCCTGGGGTTTAAGAGCTTCTGAGAGGCTGGTCCGCAGAAGTGCCGTCTGTTCTTTCTGGGATTCCACTAATCCCTGGAATACTCCTATTAGCTGTGCCCCATCTAAGGTAACTGCCGGGACAGATGGGGGCGGCGGGAGTGCAAGAGTCTCGGGCACATTCGGCTCAGCTGGTTCTGATGTGCCTCCTACTGTGTTCCTGGTCTGGACCATTCTGAAAGATTAAGGGATAGGAAGATCAGAATAGAATACTTGGAAATCAAGGGCGATAGAAAAAAATTGAGCAGCAATGATATCAAGAATTGAAATAAGGACGCTATACTGTGAATGAGCTTTTCCTAGGATCCTCAATTTTATTCTATACCCTGTCCTAGGGTATTACCCTATTTTAGGATAGGACCTGCATGGGCCACCATAAAAACATGTCACGACCCGCACCCGGAAGTTCGGGCACGAGTGCGTGGGTACGTCCAGCCTACGCCGCAGAGTCGGCGGTAGTACGCTGTCTAGGTCAATCCATCTAACTAGTCTAACTCATTCACAATTAACATAGGCAAGATAATAATGGGAATAGAAACTTAAAATTTGCAAACTGAAATAAATGTGACAGCAATTCAAATGTTTAATACAGAAATTCCAAATGAAATCGGGGACAAACCCGATTAAATAAGATAGAAAACAGAATAAAAGATAGCTAAAACTAGCTACTCAGCAGCAGGGGTCTCCTGGGTGGGTTCTGGCTCCTCATAGGTATCATCTGTACCCTCATAAGGACCATAATAGGTAGGGGCAAGATCCTCATCATCGCCTAAATCAACAGATCCAGTCAGGAAAGGAGCAAAGTACACAGTGCACAACAATGTTAAACTAAATATTATGACAATTAAACATTGAATATCATGTTAAGGGAATTGCATAAAGGAAAGTTAATATCTCAGAGTCAACACTATAAACAGGAAAATGAGAAAATAGAAGTAAATGAGCAGGAAATGAAACTACTACAATCAGCAAGAAACATAACATGACTAGAACTATCTGTATGAGACTTGTGTTTGTTTTTAGAATACTTAGTTGGCATGTAGGGGTTTATAAGGCTAATCCGGCCGTCATAAACGGCTATTATTCACGAATAATCGAGATCCGGCTGATGGACAGTCGTGTACCAACAGCTATTATTCACGACAAGGGGAAGGGTAAACTACATGCCTTTCAGTATTCTCCCACCCGACATGATAACAAGACATGGACTAATATATCCAAGACATGAAAATCCAGCATTTCTGACACTAGGTGTAATCATCAAGGGTACTAGAAAAGCAGGAATTTAATTATCACAATATAATTAGATTTAACTTGAAGTGCAGGTACTTGCCTGTTGTTTGGATCTGTTTAACTTGGTTCTTGGGGGAAATTTCCACAGATGAGTCCAAAAGCTGAAACAGACATTACCATCATGCTCAGAAGATGTCAAATAGCTAGAAACGCCTGTCCTTGGGTCCAATTTGGAGACAAGGGCAAAAACGGCAGTTTCGGGCCAAAACGGGGTCCGCCGTTGGGCCCGCTTTGCACCGAAAAACGTGTCCAGGTCAACGGTCTCCAAATTCACCAAACTTAGTGTCAACAGGTCAGGAACGCTGATACGAACCCAACGGAACTTCCAGATTTGAATTCCGATGAGCCGAACACAAAATCGCCCGTCGAGCGGGGCCTGTGGGGCCCACGACACGCGATTTCGTCAACGTTCTCAGAATCGAACCAAACTTGACCCACAGGACCAGCGTATCGCTACGAGTCCGATGGCGCAAGTTTCGTCTCGATCCGACGAGTGTACAAGAAGTTAGGGTGAAATGCAGAATTTGCGGATACGGGGCGATGTCCGCGGATACGCGTTGATTCCGGTGTGCACGCACACCCGAATCAGCCTCCGCGAAAACTCACACGTCCGTATCGACGCTGCGCACGTATCTGTGAAGGCCGTGCGCGACCAAGTCGTCCCGTTTGGCGGGACGTACTCGGTTCCGGGGTGAAACAGGGTCTGGTTTTTTTCCTGTTTTTGGATCGCGGTTTGCGATCACCACAGGACGCGGTGCCACGAACAGTTTGTCCGGACACCGAGAGGGTCATACAGGCTACGCGTAGGAATTGACGGAATCGAAAACGGAGATCAGGGTTGCAAGTTATGAATACCTGAAGGGAACCGAGAAATCAGGGTTTCTGAACCGAGTCCGACACGCGATTTGTGTCCTGTGCTGTGTCCACTGTGTGTCCGCGGCTAGGGCTCCCCGTGTCCGGGTCTGCTGCCGTGTCCGGTGCTCGGGGGGGGCTGGCCGTCGGTCGGCGAGGTCGGGCCGGGGCTCTGGCGGCTCAGGCGAGGTCGTCCGCGCGGCTAGGGCGGCGCCGAGGCTCTGGCGGCGGCTCGAGCAGTCGTCGAGCGGCGGAGGGAGGTGTCTGGAGGTCGGGGAGGAGAGAGGAGGAAGGGGAGCTAGGTGGTTGGCGGTGGGCGGATCTGGGAGGAGGTCGTCGGGTCGCCGGAGATCGCCGGAGGGGGGTCGAGCTAGGGTTAGGGTTTAGGCTAGTTGGGGGAAAGGGACGGAGGAGGGGGAGATATAAATAGGGGTCGGCCGGGTGGTCGTGGCCGTGGGATCCGGCGGGGAAGACGACGTGGGGAGCGGTTCTCCGGCCACGTCGCCGGAGAACGCGGCGGGCGGCGGATTGATCGGGTCGTGGGGGGGGACGACGGGTGAAAGGCTGGCGGGTCGGGTCGGGCGCGGATCCGGGTGAGCGGACCCGCCCGACCCGCTAAGAAGTGAGGGCTGGGCCGGGTCAGCAGCTGACGGGCTCGGCCCACTGGGCCGGGCCGGGCCCAAGGCTAAAAATAAAAATAAATAAATAAAATATAAATAATAATAATAATAATAATAATATAAATACAGAAATTAATTAATAATTAGGAAAATTAGTTTTTAGGCTTTTAAAAATAGGTCCGGGGTCCGATAAATTCCAGAAAAATTGTCCTAAGTCTAGTTTTCTATTTTACACCCAAAAATATTATTTTCATGATATTTTAATATTATTTATTGCCATTTAAAAATCATTTATTAATCAAAAACCTTGATTTTAATTACAGAAAATTCACAGAAAATTCCAGAAAATTGGGAAAAATCCAAGATTTAATAATTTGAAAATTCAGGGGGTTTACAAGAATGTTGGAGAGCATATGGTCCATCACAAAGCTATCCACGGATCTGAGTTTGAATTGCATTTCAATAGACTACGAAGTAGTAGCAGTATATGTGAAGCCGAAGATTGTTGGAAAGAGATGATGGCAACGTATAAGCTACGAGAAAAAAGTTGGTTGCCAAAGTTGTGGGAGCGGCGAGCTAGTCGGTTACCTTGTTATTTGAATGATAAGTTTCTTGCAAGCACGCGTACGAGTCAAAGAGCGGAAAGCATAAATGCTTTTTTCGATACATATGTTCATGCAAGTACACCCTTAACTGAGTTTGTCGTTCAATATGACAAGGCATTGGCAAGTCGTCGAAAAGCCGAGGAGGATGAAGATTTCAGAACTATCGATACTAGGCCCGTACTATCTTTAGAATGGCCACTTGAGGAGCAAGCTAGTATATGCTATACAAGAGCCTTATTTTATATTTTCAAACAAGAAATGAAGGATCCCCAGATTTATTAGGCTGATAAAGTGCACAAAGAAGGAACAATAACTACATATCTTGTTGGGCGGGCGACAAAAGAGAGAAGTAAATGGAGGACTGTGTTATATGATTCTAATGGGGTTGTAGTTTCATGCGTCTGTAGACATTTTGATTATGTTGGATTACTTTGCAGACATGCCCTGTGCATATTATGGAAGAAACATGTTCCAGAGATACCGGATCGTTATATTTTGAAGCGATGGACCATTGAATCTCGACATCGATTTGGAGATGTTGGCATGGGTGCTACTATTAGAAATTCTGAAGTAGATCGTAATCTTCATTGGGGTATTCGTTACAAATGCAACAAGGCTTTGGAGGTTGCATATAAGGTGCCTAACTTTGCTGCTGAATTTGATAGGTTTCTAACAAGCAAGTTAGAAGAATATGATAACTTAAGATTGTCTGAAGGAGATGATGTGCCATCCCAAGGAATGAATCACCAAGTTGATCCTATTGCACCAACCGTATCCCAAAATTCGTCAAATTTAATTCCTGAAATTAATATTCGTGATCCTACGACATCTCAGAGGCATAAAGGGCGACCAAGACTTCCTTCCAGATTATCTTCCGGATTAGAATTGTCTCAAAAAGAGGCTACTAAAAAAAGAAAAATATGCAGATTTTATGGAAAAAGGGTCATTACAGGACTGGGTGTAGCAAAGCTAAGGTATTGTATAAGTTCAATAATTTTTATCCTTGTCTATTTTTAATGAGGTAATTGAGAATATGTTGAACTTTCAGGTAAACAATATTGTATACAATGGTCAATCTGATCCGGGTGGTTCACAAGTACTTCCAAGAACTCACTAGATAATAAATCTATTTATCTCAGCATACAATATAATTGTCCATATCTACTTATGTTAAAAGCAATGATATTGCACAAAACAAACATGTAATTCAAAGATAAAACATATATGAGAAAAATTATCAAATTTGAATGAGTAAATATGAGACCATCAATATCAGCATCTGTTTCCTGATGAGAAAAACTATCAAATTTGAATGAGTAAATAAGAGACCACACAACTATCCTATCATGTTCAGATTTCAATAATTATATTTCTATATAAAACAGAGAAACTATCAAATTTGAATTATAACATATGAAACTATAACTGTCAACATCTGTTTTCTGATTGAGCTAAGAAAACCATAAAAGTATCCTATCAAGTTCAGATTTCTATGATTCTACCCTATATAAAACAAAGGAAAATGACACATGCAACCCTATGAAGAAGTTGTTACTTATAAGCATATTTGCCACCTTCAGCTCTCTGTCTTCTACATCTTAGTTAAAGCATTTCCTATCAGTTATTCGTCTTAAGAGCTTATTTCTTTAAGCATATCCTATCAGCTGGGCGGAATTAACCACCTTCAGCTGATAAGAATTCTATTTTTTATTTTTATTTTTGTTACTACATAGAAAGACCCCAAAATTTTGGGATAATACTTCATGGGTTTATATCGCATTGTCCTTCAAATTTGTGTAAAACAGAAGCCTATTTGTGGCATAGAACAAGTTCCAAATATTTAAAGATCCAAGAGAATAGACATAGGTTGTTACCAACTAAGCTTAGCTAAGATATCGTCTTGAGAGCTTGCCATGGATAACAAGTGAATTTAAGATCCTCGTCTGCAATGGCAACTTGTATAGTGCAAATGACCGAGCTATTGGACAAGCAGCATACCATTGACACCAACTTTCTTGATCTATTATGTAGCAAAATATTTAGTGTAATGTCTATACTATCATTTTTCTCTTTCTTTCTGCAAATATACATAGTGGCATGTAGCTGGATCATAGTCTTTGAACTTTTGGAGCTTGCTTTTCTTTTCCTATTTGAAAATTTGAGCATTTTGGTGGCATCGAATTTACTAGATCTAGTGTATCTGTATGGTATTCTCCATGTGTAATTATCTTAATGCTTTGCTTGCTTGCAGACAACAGTCAGCTTTGGCTCAGTTAATGGATGCCACAGGATACAAGGACAGAGTTATGAATAGAAAACGGGAGGGTAAATACAAATAACTCTAGTAATTATATGTGTATTAATTTGTTATTATCTGCTAATCATGGAAGACTTCAGTCATAACAGTCATTACATAAGGGACCTTGCAGCTTTGGAATGATCGAGAGGATAATTTGGTTTTATCTTCCAAACCAGAAAAGGGAAGCATACAACATAACCAAACTAGTCTTGCTCATGTCATGAACCCTAGTGCCAGCTGGAACAATCGAGTACAAAGAAGATGAAATGATTTACTGTTTCATCATTAATAACGACCAGTTCAGATTCGGCAGAAGCTTGATATAGCTTTGCTTGAATGACTCCCGAAAGTCTGGTTTCAAAAGTTGTGTTTGTATAGTATATAGCAGCTGATGTGTATAAATTAGCATTGTGTAGTAATATTGAAATGATAGTGAGTTTGTCAGTCTGATGGCAACTGCATTTGGTCTACTATTGTATTTTGGTGATTGAACTTTAATGTTTCATCTTTGGACTGAATTTGGAGAAGCATGTCTAATACCAATTTTTTGTATGCACTACCTGGTTTATCTTCACAATCTGTGAACTTTTACTTGGTTGTCAAGTTGTCATCCTTTTATATTTTACTGATGTTGTAGAGGAACATCAGTTATTGGTAATTGAATCAGAAAAATCTATAGTTTGAACTAACACTGAATGGTGTAGTACTGGATTTGCTCTAAGAAATTTGGATCGTTCACCTTGCATTCACTTTAGAGCATCTCCAAGGGTCTACTTTGGAGATTACCCAACTTAAAGGTAAATTTTGGAGTTAGGGGTCATTTAGGTAGTATGGACCCAATAGTCTACCTAAAATGACCTATTGGATGGTTTGATACTAGAACTGTGATATTATTTTTATTTTTTTCTTTCTTTCAATGTATGCTCTGTTTCAATTCCAGTGAGATCTACGTTGCTTTTTCTAATATGGAAATTATGCTGCTGTTGCAACAAAATGTTATTGTTCCACTTGAGGGATCATTATCCAGTGAGATCATTATCCAAGCTTCTTTCCTCTATTCAATTGAGGGATGCATTTTCCTGTAGGAATGTGTAGACTATGGTAAATTGTGTTGGTTGTTTTTCCAAGCGACTATGCTCTACTATTTATGATTTCGACTGTGCCAAAAGAAGAAATTGAGTTCTAGGATCCTAAAGAAGCAATTTGACATGCAAAGTTAAGCCATATGCTTGATATATTCTCGATGCTGTAAAAACACATTGAAAGATATTTGTTTCTATGCTTGATGTCTCCTAGAGTGAGAGAACTGTAAAAACACACATTAAATGTTATTCTTCTCTACTGGTGTTCTGTTTATTGGTGCAGGGAAACCTCTTCTTCTCTTAATGCATAGACCTCAGCCATGTCATGACTCGGAGAAATTATTCGGTGTGTGGCAGTAGTGAGGTCTTGTCACATGGTGAGACTGTTCCATTGAATAATTTCTCCAACGACTTGGAAGTTTGATGAGTATCAAACCATCGTTAGGGTTTTACAAAGATCACAAATCAATCCATCGTTAAGGTTAAAACCACAGAAGCTACCAAATCCTCACAGTTACTACAACCCTGATCTTGAAAAAAACAAAAAACAAAAATAGAATGTCTGGGAAAAGAATGGTTCAACAACAATACTATATCAACATATTGACAAACACGTCCCCACAAGGCACAAGAAGCACTCATTCCCTCTTCTTCAGTCAGAAAAACCAAGAATCAAGCAAACAAAAACCACAGCCAGCACCAGAAACACCAGCCAGTTCCTGGACCACTTCCTCCTCCTCCTCCTCCTCCTCCTCTTCAATGCCACGGCTTCCGCGAACCGGCCAGTGCCGCCGCTTATGAACTCCTTCGCCTTCGCCACATTCTCCTCGAAGTATCTCCACTTCAGGCCCGCCTTATGCTCCTCCAGTATCTGCTCCCGCAGTGCGTTCAGCCCGATCATCGTGTCGCGCAGCTTGGACCTCATCCCATTGGTGACCGACGCCCGGGCACGGTCGACCGGCGTGTTCTCGCCAAACCTCGTCCGGTTGGCGGCATTGGAGGCGTCGAGAGCGGCCAGTCGGGCCTTCACGACGTGGGCCCTGCGGAGGATGGCGGTGACGTTGGAGTCCATCCGGTCGTGGAGCCCGCGGAGGAGCTTCGGGGTGTGGGTGGAACCCGAGGGAAGGGGGAGGTGGAACCCGAGGGCACAGATGAGGGTGGGGGACGGTGGAACCCGAGGGGTGGGGGAGGGGGCGGTGGAACCCGAAGGGTGGGGGAAGCCCGGTGGGGGGCGGTGGAACCCGAGGGGTGGGGGAAGCCGGAACCCTAGGGCACAGAAGGGTGGGGGAAGCCGAGTGCAGGGCGGTGGAACCCGAGGGGTGGGGGAAGCCCGGTGGGGGGCGGTGGAACCCGAGGGGTGGGGGAAGCTGGAACCCTCGGGCACAGAGGGGTGGGGGCCGCCGGGTGCAGGGCGGTGGAACCCGAGGGGTGGAGAAAGCCCGGTAGGGGGCGGTGGAACCCGAGGGGTGGGGGAAGCCGGGTGGTGGAGGAAACGAATTCTCTCGTGAGGGTGGCTATGAGGTATGGATGAGAGAGTAATTAGGGTTTGCAATTAAGAGGACTTAAGTGCAAATATATCACTTAAGTGTCATTTGTAATATGGAGGGCTGGGATGGTACCACTTCACCGCCACCCTCATTTGAGAGTGAGGTGCCATCTCACCTCCCTTATTCTCTCTCTCTCCCTCTCTCTCTCTCTCTCTATATATATATATATATATATATATATATATATATATGAGGTAAACTTGTACTATTTAGCACATTTGGAGGGAATATAACCGTCGGATATTTTATAATACAACTAATATAATTTTGGGGGTAGTGTTAAATATTGAGTACGACGTTCAGATACAAGGCTAAGAGCTATATAGATACAGGGGTTGCACATACATGGGAAAAGTAAAAGAGTTTTACTTTTTACTCTTTATATGTAAAGGGAGGTTTTTAGGGGTTCTTTATGAGCTGTTCCATATATAAAATTTTAGAAATTCATATATATATATATATATATATATATATATATATATATATATATATATATATATATAGAGAGAGAGAGAGAGAGAGAGAGAATAAGGGAGGTAAGATGGCACCTCACTCTCAAAATAAGGGTGGCGGTAATGTGACACAATCCCAACCACACAATTAAGGGGAGGGGTTAAGTGCAATTTGTCAATTATGAAATGTGTGGTTGGGATTGTGCCATGTCACCGCCACCCGTGTTTTGAGAGTGAGGTGCCATCTCACCTCCCTTATTCTTTCTCTCTCTCTCTCTCTCTCTCTCTCTCTCTATATATATATATATATATATATATATATGAACTGTTAACCAACTATAGAAAAACTAGAAAGATCGCGTACTAATTTTATCTGTTCTCACATGATATAATGTCTTATAGCTTTTCCCAATTTGTTGACCTCCTTCTCCGCAAGTGTGGATAATCTCTTGGATGTTCGGAAGTGTGTGGAGCTCCTTTGGCAATTTAAAGTTTTTCGTCTAGAAGATGCTATTTTTTGTATATACAGAACATAATGTATGGAACATCGATGATTGTAATAGTCTCACAAGTTGTAAGCCTTGTGGCATTGTTCATTGTAATAAGAACTTCTGTTTGTAATCTAGTTATTTTTTGGCCTAATAGTCATAATTCGGCTGTAAATTATCAATATAGAGAATTATTTTTCATGTATCTTGTGTCTATCAAATTTTTTTTACTTATTTTCGCAATAACTTTGAAGGTTTTATCGATCTTGTATATTTTCTAAGATGTTTTATCGATCTTATATGTTTTTGCCTTATACAAGTACAATTTAGACTTGTACGACATCACGCTTAGTAGTGACTTTTGGTTTTGTAGAATTGAGCGTGACAATGGTGGCATCATTAGGACACACGAACATTCAACACGTCCCTGACTTTAAGAAAAATTTTAACTCCTTGGGTGTTCTAGATTCCCCAGGTTACTAGTATGACATTGAAGGTGGAGTTCTACAAGTCTCTAAAGGCCTTTTAGTGTTGTTGAAGGGATTCAAAGAAAGACGCATGTATATTTTGCAGGACAAGTAGGTCACTAGATCAACAACAATATCGTCCACTGAGAAATCTGAACCCGAAGCTTGGTCACATGTCAAAAAAAATGAGTATACCTAGAAAGTAAGGCTTGCTAAACGGCCACAAGATGACATTTATTAACCTTTGTCAACATTGTATATTTTGGAAGCAGCACACAACTTAGTTTACCAAGTGTCACATCCCAGAACCAGAATACTGGAGAGCAGGGGCAGGCAAAGCCAGCTACGTATACCAGAGTACTCTAGTACCCCTAGATACGATCACGACTGTGAATAGACATGGGGGGGTTAATACTACAAGTCATCGGTCAACCTAGGTCAAGCAATTCTAGTGTCTCAATCACAAGCAGCAAATCATAATATACAAAGAAATATGATCAATAGAAGCAAAATAGTAAAGCGTCACAAACCATATATACATATGTCACGCCTAGAACCAGAATACTGAAAAGCATAACAAACAAGGCCAGCTACGTATACTTATAGTACTCCGGTACTCCGTATATACGGTAAAGCTATAAGATATGAGAGGTCACTACTACAAACCAACATTCAAGTCTAGGTCCAACAAACCCTAGTATCTCAATCACAAGAACAACATAAATAATAACAAGATGTAAGATCAGCTGAAATATAATAGTAAAGCGTCACAAACTATAATATATAAATGATCATGAATCTAGTGAATGCAAATGAATAGATTAGCCAGAATCTAAGTCATACATGATCAACCCTAGGATATGTCAACCATACTAATGCCCGTAGGCTAACTGATCAAACCAAAATACGAGCTAAACACGTGCTCGATGGCTAAATGCCCGAAAATATAATGTACATCAGAATGGAAAAGTAAGAAAATTTACTAAAGTGGTCTGGTGCTCCTGGTGGCCACCATGTAAACCCCTTCGATTAATTCTATAGATAGTCAGGTTTGGTTTGGAAAATTTTTGGATTTAGCAACAGATGTTGAGGTTTAGAGTGGAGTTAAGTTTGTCTGGTATTTTAATTCATTTAATTAAAACCCTTAGCAAGCCCTATCATTGCAAAATTATTCGGAGCCCAATATCAGCCCATAAATTCCATCGGACTATTGTACTTTTGACTTGACTCGCCAATTTAGGCGTTGGACTTTTCCGTCACACAAAATTAAATCCGTTGTGCCCTAAATTAATTGCACAATTTTTTGTATCCTAAAATTCATATTTATTTTCGTGTCGGACACCTGTATCGTTACTCTCAATTTTGAGATACCAACTTAACCCGTTGAGCCGGACCAACTAAAGGGTCCAAGACTGACTCCAAGCCCCCACCATTTTTGACCTTTGTGTCATTTTCAAATTTTGACCCCAAGTGCCCCCATTTAATTTAAAAGTGCATGACACTTTAATTCTATTTTAATCGGGGATACCAATTTTGTCTAATCCTATTTTAATCCCCAATTAATCCCGATGGCCATTAAATTAAACCCTTGCCTCACACACGATACCCCCTCACCATGCAAATCACCAAACATAATTTTCTCCACAATTTTTGCATTATTTCATATGATTGTGCAAATACCCAAATTTAAGGGGCTTAGTTGCAATTTATTGATTTTAGGTGTTATCCCCCCATTGGTCTAGGCCAAATGGAGAAGCCCCCTCTCCTTTGACCAAGTCAACATCCCTCCTCCCCTTCATTTGGATGAAGAAATAAATTCCTCAATATGTAATCTCCACCACTCATTTCAAATGAGAGCATCTCCACCCTCCATCCAACACACCCCTTCCCATAAAAAGTCTACATCACATCCCTTCCCCCAAGGCCGGCCCTAATCCCCATGTCTTGAAAAACCCCCACCCCTCTCCCTATCCTCCCTCTTCTCCATGGAAACCGAAACCCCCCTTTTCTTTTTCTTCTTCTTTTTCTCCTTCTTCCCTTCTTCTTCTTTTCCTTCATTTCACCCGGTCGACCGAGATCCCAACTCCGGCGAGCATTCCTCCATCCGCTGACTGCCACCCCTGTACCTCCGTCCGCTGTTCAGAACAGAACCCAGCCAACTGCCACCCGTGTCGAGACCCCTCCGGCCGAGCACTGCTGCTGCCACGGCCAAGACTCCACCCGATACCCCGGCCACCAGCACCATCCACCACAGCTCCGCCACTCCACGAGCTCTGGCGGCCTGTTGTGCACCGCCACCTCCACGCCTGATCTCCCCTGGCCGAGATCCCTGATCTCCCCCGGCCTGCTGTTTTCTCGCAGTGCTGCTACTCCGGCTTCTCCACGAGCTGCTGCACCACCGGCAGAGCACCCCACATTCCGGCCAGCGGCCCAGCAACTCCGGTGAGCAGCTTCACCACCACTCGAACCCCGTTCTACAACCACCTCCAGTCTCCACTGCCATCCGCCATTGCCACGAGCTCAGGCGGCCAACTCCTCCCCGCACCACCGCACTGCCAGTTCCTCCCCATCTCCAGCTGCTCCTCCCCGCGACTTCTACCACCACCGGCTTCCACACTGCCGTCACCTTCGACTGAGCTTCCCCTCCCACAATCTCCTCCACCCCGTTGCCACATCCAGCACCCCGCTGCCACGAACTGATCGCCACATTCGTCCCGCCATCATTCTGACTATTCCGGCGAGACTCACCGCCAACACCCACCATCGCCTCCACTGACATCATTACCAACATCAACCCCTCCGGCCAGACCCTTCGACAGCGGCTGCCAGCACCTCGACCACCTTATCCTCACCACCACTCTTCACCCGACTTCGGCCAGCATCGTCGCCTCGCCGAGGTGATCGACTCCCCTCTCTTTATTGTTGTGTATTTTATTTTTATGTAGGGTTAGTTTAGTGTTAATATATAGTGTATTTATTTCATGAGAGTTTATGGTTGTATAGGTTTAAGTCTTAGGGTTTGATTGTCTTTAAATGTTAGGAATTCTATGCAAGTAATGGTAAATTGCTAGGTTGTTTATTTATGGGTTAAAATATGTGATGATGTTTAGGGATTGAGGATGTGTAATACCTACAACTGATGTTTGGGAATGACTCAAAGAGAATAAGGTTAGGTCTTAAATGCTATATGAGAAATTGTTAGGATTTTATACAAAATGTTATATGCAATGTTGGACGTTGTATAAATGTAAGTCAAGATACTTACAGATTGGACGATTATTGAGAAATGAATAACCATAAAGAGGTGATCGAGGAGAAGTTTTAATATGAAATATATACATGCGAGGATTAGAAATGTGACATATATTTAGGTTGGGTTTAAGCGCCATGTGAGACATTTAGGGTGTTGTCCTTTTTGGTATATGCATTTTTATTATTGATGGGTAGATTTAAAAATTGTGTGAAGCAACACAATGATATTGAAACAATGATTAACATTGGGGAACAGGGATGGATTGTGTAATAGTGTGTAAAATCGAACCTTTAGCCATTCATTGAGGATTGCTGATTAAATGATGAACAAAATTTGGTAGTAGTTTTTATTGTGAAAAGGAAAAGATTGTATATTCGAGGGTTTAATAAATCATTGATAATTTATTCGAGGATGAGATATGTCAACATGCATGTTAATGTCTGTGAATTGAAACCGAGGTTTTGATCACGGTTTGAACTACTGAATATAGTGATGAATAGTGAGATCGAGGACTTGTCTGATGATAGTATACTGTGATTGATTGTATTAGATATAACCTACCTGGGTTAACCTTGGTCAACCTTCTAGCATCGTGTCTATGTGTCTGGCGACTAAGATTGTGGTATATGAGTAGACGTGTGTCACACCCCTGTTTGCCGTATGATAGTTTATTGATTGAGTTGTATCTCGTCTCTAGGTACTACGGGACCTGAGGACTTGGACGTGGTACCGGGCCCCCGCCATCAGCAGCCGCACGCAGGCAAGTGTACCTTGCCACCCTGTATTTCAGTTTACAGATATTTATTATTTCTTTATGTACATTATGCACGTATTTATATTGATTTTCGATACTTCGCGTCCGGTTCACAACCGGGTGAAGGGTTACGTCGTAACGTCTTAGAAAGATTGTTGGATGTTTCGTAGCATCTCGATATACGTACCTGAGTATATCGACACCCCATGATACACTCATACACTTTGATCGTGCCAGATTCTTGTATCCTAATACTGACATCATGACCAAAGATTAGGACGACCTTAGGGTCGCGTCTGTTGAGTATTTCTGTGTGTCGAGACTGTAGTTAGAGGTTCAGGTTCAGCGCACAATCGTTGACCGCTTGGGATGGGAAAGACTGTTACTAGACGTTTGGGCTCCTCTGTACGCGCTTATATATATATATATATATATATATATATATATATATATATATATATATATATATATATATATGTATTGTTTCTGTAGTGATCTTGTACCTAGTGTAGTTGTATCACCCGTGTGACTCTTTGCCCGGAGCTGCGGTACGTCCCGTGTGTTTCCGTGTCCGGAGCTACGATTTTATTTTAGAAAGCCCACGCGTCGAACATTGTCTTTAAATTGTGTCTCACTTGTTTGGTTTTGATAGATTACCCTGTCGTTGCACTTGTACTATCTGTTTACCTGGCATGTTGTATTTTTGTACCTTGTTACGTCCCTCTTAGGACCTGGTTCCCTGCCAGTTTTGCAGCATAGATGATTACGGAGCATTTGGAGTTGCTGTGGGAGTTGCATGTCTTGCGGGCATGGTACCAGGTACTCATATTATATCTACCGGTATTATGGTTATTTTATATTATTTATTTTATCTGCTGTTGTAGCTTAGTTTTTATAGACTTATACTTCTTCTCGAGTCTATTCGAGTTAGTGTGTTATTGGGCGGCCGACTTTTGCACACATAGCTCTTTCTTGTATAATGATGTACATTGTGGATTGAGACATAGAGGTTTACACTTATCAGGATATCTAGATTTTGCCCTCTATATTATAGCTTATACATATTCGAGTCAGACCAGAGTCTGGTCGAATGTGTAGCTGGCATGTCACGTATTCCTGGTCCTACGTATTTTGGGACTGGGGCGTGACACACCATCCTCAGGAAAGTACGAAAGATCCTCCGGTACTGCCACTGGATCTGGCCATACAAACCAGTGGGGTCAGACCCCCAAATAGCAAGTACCACAAAGAAAGCCAATCTAGGAACTTAAACCAACAACACAAGCAATACAAATACTGGAAAGTAAAAACTGAATGTAAAAGATCTCTGGATAATAAATACTGTAAAACCTGCAATGAGACATATCCGGGTCTGATAATAAAAAGGAAATAACAAGTACTGAAAGTAATGGTGATCATGTGAAGCCTAGACTAACCATTAATCACAATAAATCACATAAGTACGTCTTGATACCTTTAACTAACTAGTGTTATCATAATCCTTAAATTACTAAATTTATAATGCAACGCGATGCTAGATTTCCTTCTGGTTGCATGCCCATGCAGTTCGTCCGGGATATCGATATACATAACCAACTGGATACTCCTAAAGATACGCCACAATATAAACCACTGGATACTTCTCAAGATAACAATATGAATAACTGGGACTGCAAGTAATCCAGGAACATCTCTATGCATGTACTAAGTGAATCTCTAGTTATTTAACCCATAGTAGTTCCTTATATGAATCCGGGTGTGGCATTCCACAGAATCCATCCTCGTCATGATACAGACAAATCAAGTTCTAATAGTAATATAAATAGGTTTAATATACATTGCACATAAAGACTCATGTATGCCATAAAAATAACCAAGCCACATGTAATCAAGTGAAGGCAGATAAAGCCAAGTGAAACCATGTCAATCCTGATAAAGCCATGTGAAACCATGTACAAAAATATGAAGCCAAGTCCATCCAGGTGAAACCAAGTAAAACCAGGTCAAGCCATGTCTGATGAAGCCATGTAAAGTCATGTCAAGTCCAGTCAGTCATGTCATCACGTATAGCCGGGCAAAGCCGGATAAAATCGAGTAAAGGCAAGTCAAGTCAAGTCATGTCATCTGAAGCCATGTAAGTTTATGTCAAAATCTGGTAAAGTCATCGCGTGTCCAAGCAAAATCCAGAAGTTTCAACATGAAATCACGAAAAACCAAGAATTCCTAAAGAAAGAGCATGATCGGTATACTATCGATACAGTTCAGTACACCGTCGGTACACCGATCCAGAGATACAAAAAATAAAGCAAGTTCTGGATTCCAACAAATTGGTATACCATAGGTATACTGTAGTATACCGCGTTATGTCATTCCAAGTAGACAAAAAGTTACTTGAAAAAAAGTTCCACAAATCGGTATACCGTCTGCACAGTCCAGTACGTCGTCGGTATGCCGGCCAAGACAAATATCTTAAAGTCGGTCAACCAATTTTTGCAGGATCGGTATACCGTCGGTATACTGTAGTACACCGTCAATATGCCGATAGGGTTCACGAAAAAATATCTAGAAATCAAGTCGGTCGAAATCGATATACCGTCGGTATACTGTAGTATACCGTCGGTATGCCAGTTTCCAAGAATAAACTTGGTTAAATCAAGTCTGATTTTCGGGACCCAAATCAAATCCCGAAATTTACCAGAACCAAGTCTAAGAAAAATTCAAGTTTAGGGTAAGCCTCATATCACAATATGGACTAAATGTCACTGTCACAACTCCGGTGCCGTTTTCATTACCGAGTTACCAAAAATGGACGAGACAAGATTCTATCAGAAATAAAAACCGAGGCGGTCACTAGGCTAGAAATCACAATATGAACAATAATAGTAAAGGCAAGTCTAAACTAAAAGCAATAATCAATGCTCCAAGAAGTAAAATGACAGAAAGTAGAAGAAGTTCATGAAATAGGTTGGTGTACTTGTCTAATGCGAGCTCCCAGCCTAAACCTTCTAGTCTACCACCACGAAGGAGTTCAGAAACCACACTTCAGGTCTCTAGACCACGCTTCCAAGCTCTAGAGAAAATAAAGAAGAGAGAAAGAGAAAAGAGAAAGAGAAAGAAGAAAATGAAATATCTCGAGTACTATTTATATCAAAAATATCTCAAAAATATCTTAAAAATATATCGAAAGTGAAACAAATATCTGCCGGAAAGTATGCCGTCAGTATACTGTAGTATACCGTCAGTATACCGGTCAAGTAGTAAAGTTTCAATTTTGATAATTTTTGAGCTTCCTCGAGATCTAATAAAATGCAATAACTAGGACAAAACACGTTTCCGCATAAAATATGAATACTGTGAGACGAGTCTAATAACATAACTGATCATGAAGCTAGTAATATAAAATAAAGAACTAGCAAGAGTATAAGTCATACATGATCAACTCTAGCTATAGTCTAGAATATGCTAATCATGTCATGTCGAGTAGGCAATATAATAAGTCAAAAATACGAGCTAACATGTGCTCGGGGCTAAACGCCAGAAAACGAATATGTACAATAAGTGGGAGAATAAAATAGGAACCCACTCAATCGGTCTGTTGCTCTGTGTGATCACCATCCTCGGGAATGAACGAAATATCATTTGGCTCCGCTACCGGATCTAGCCAATCAAAACCAGTTGGGTCATACTCCAAATAGCAAATACCACAAAGGAGGCCAAACTATGAAATAAAACCAATAATACAACATAGAGCTACAATATCCTAAGCAACATATAATTACCAGGAATCATGTAAAGTGCACCAAAAAACAAAAAAAATAAACGAGAAACATATAAAGAAAGCTGGACGAGTGACATGTACGGGATCATGCAAGGTAAACAAAAACATATAATTAAACTGGGTACATGTAACATATATGGTGAACTGAGCAAGAAAAGTAAACGAGAAAATAGCTAGTACAGTGCCGGGATCATGGCAAGGGGGAACATGTAAGGAATAATGCATATATAAAGTAAAAGGGCATACAAACAATAGACCGGAGTGTACCGCGATAGGTCACTGTCAGGCAAGCAAGGCAATATAAGACAAGACAATACATGGACTCCATCTATCAATCACGACCAAGCAAGAAGTACGACTTGCTATGTTAGCTAACTAGGGTTATCATAAGTCCTAATTACTAACAAATGCAAGTTAGGATTTCCATACGGCCGCATGTCCTGCAGACTATCTAAGCTACCCAAACGTCGGATGACAGTAAAGTAAATAATAGTGGATACACCACCCCAAGAGAGATGTGCACCTAATCTAAGTGACACAAAGGTGAACCTGAGTAAGTCAGTACGTTATGTCCCACACGACGGTAAGCTGGAAATGTGCACTACTCGATGGCATGCTATAAGTCCATCAATCAGTAAAAATATTGTCGGGGCACGGGACTATATGCAACCTGGAGATCCTCCTCCAATGCTCTAAGTCTATCTTAGATGCCCAATTTTATAGAAAATAACTAAATAAATAAGTAGCATAAATGCAACATACTGTACAAAATATAAATAAATAGTCATCATGGCAAGGTATTCTTGTATGGCAATTATTTGGTGCTAAAACGACGTGAGACAACAGGCACAACGAACAAGAAAATATGAAAGCTGAACAAATGTCTCCGGATGCTGCAACATACATCACCAACATTTTTGGAATGAGCAAGATAGTCAAAAAATACTACCCTTTCTTCCAATTGGAACAAATGGGGCAAAACGTTAATTTTGAGCCAATGCAAGATCTACTTTTGGGCCACTTTGCATTAAAAAATGTGTCAAATTTATAGGTCTCTAAATAGACAAATTATAGGTAAATAAATTTTAATTGATGATACAAACTCAACGGTATGTCCAATTTTTGATTTCGGTGAGCCGATCACAAAATCACTCGTCAAGTCGAATCGTGGGGCCCGCGAAATGTTGATTCGTCGACTTACTCGGAATCGAACAAAACTTGGGTCACGGGACAAGTCAAACGCTACGAGTTCAGTAAGGCAATTTTTGTGACGATCTGACGAGCGCACACAAACTAATTAGAAAATTTGTAAAATATTGATACGAGAGATTTTTACGGATACGGGTTGATTCCGGCGCGCACACACGTCCAAATCAACTTTTACAAAATTTCACACGCCGGGATATACCCTACGCGTCTTTACGTGCTATTGATATGCGATGAGGTGGTCCTGTTTGGCAGAGTGCACTCCGTATCGCAAAATTTGTGTTTTGGAAAAATATGGTTTTTGTCATTTTGGAAACAAAATAATTTGACGAATAATGCAAACTAAGAAAAACTAAAATATTAGAAATAATCTTGTTTATGTTGTCAATAATTCCTGAATCAAATAATGCTAAATATTCTTGCGAATGTAAGAGAATGGTACATGCAACCACCTATCAAGATGCTAGCCTCCTTATAGGACATCCTGAAAGCCTGTCCTTGCCCTCTAGGCCCTGGTGCCCTTTGTTGCTGGCCTCTATGCCAAGCAAGAGCCTGGGCCTGTGTATACTGCTGTTGCCTCTGCTGCTAGAATGTTTGGGACTACGTCATAAAGTCCTCGGGGCCTGCTGCTGCTGTACCGGCGCTGGTGCCCTGAACTGTGGAGCTGCTGAATGGAATGATGATGATCCAGCTGAAGCCCTCCGGAGACATGTACTAACTATATATCCAGCTCCACCACATGCCAGACACAAATCATGTGCCTTACGACACTCTACGAACACGTGTCTTGGCTTCCCATCGTGGGAACACCCGACTGAAGATGACTGCCTATACTACGGAGGATGAGTCTGAGAAGACTGTTGAATTGAAGCCACCCTCCTCAGTGATCCAATCGACAAGGCTCTAACTACCAGAGCTGGTGAAGAAGACTGGGTAAAAGATACCCTCTGAATATGAGGCATCTTCTAGCCCCCAACTCTGTCGACTATCCTCTGGGAGGTGTACTCGTGCCTCCTTTCCGCTCTCATCACAACATCAAAAATCTGGAACTCATATTGCTCTACTGCTAGTATGATCTCCAAATGAAGTCCCTGTTGAAACCTTCTAGCTCGGTTCAACTCGGTTGCCACCAAGGTGGGAGCAAATCGACTGAGCCTACTAAACTCTGTCGCGTAGCCGTCGACGGTCCTATTCATCTGCTTTAGGTTGTTAAACCTCTATTACAAATCATAATATGACACCACGTCGTTGTACCGAGTCTGAAATCTCTCACTGAAATCTGCCCATTGGATCGGCGCCGTCAGGGAAACCTCATGAGCCGCCCACTAGTCGCGGGCCAAATCTAACAACTGCAGCCTAACCACTGTCATACGCTTTCTAGTCGGTACTCCTGCTGCCTCCAGTATGGCCTCAGTATCCTGGAGCCATACATCAGACGTAATTGCATCCTCGGTACCATAGAAGTACGGGGGATAGAGATGCTTGAAACTATTCGCAGAATTATAGATCTAAGAACCACCTCGCTCCATAGCCGGTTGAACTGACTGAGTGAGAACATCACTATATCACTGGTAAGTCGCCATGAACCCCGCTGAACATCCATCAGTGCTCGAATAATATCTGGTTGCTTTGGCTGAACTGGCTGCATTGGTACTGCCATTGGGTCGAGCTAAACAATTGCTTTGCCTCAGGATCAACCGTTAACTCTGCTAAAAAATGTTGAGCCTGAGCCCCAGGAATCGGCTGACCATCAGAACGCTGATCTGCCATCATATATAACCGAACAATCTGATCAGAAGGACCAGGAACAGTATCCCTGAAAGTTAAAGGACATAAGGATCAAAATCGAGGAATATGATAGAGTAAAGATGAAAACAGATACCAGGTCAAAGATCAGAGATATATGATAGTACAAAAAAGAGATCAAGGAGGACAAAATAGGATTGAGACTTCTATACTGATAACCCCCGCACGTCAGAAAACCAGACCTGCATGGGCCACCACTAAAACTCTATTATGACCCAGGACCAGAATACTGGAGAGCGGGGGCAGACAAAGCCAGCTACGTATACCAGAGTACTCCAGTACCCCGGGATACGATCATGGCTATGAATAGACATGGGGGTTAATACTATAAGCCATCAGTCAACCTACGACAAGCAATCCTAGTGTCTCAATCACAAGCAGGAAATCATAATATACAATAAAATATGATCAACATAAGTAAAATAGTAAAGCGTCCCAAACCATATATACATAGCTGATCATGAAGCTACTAATACAAAATAAAGAACTAGCAAGAGTTTAAGTCATACATAATCAACTCTAGCTATAGTCTAGAATATGCTAATCATGTCATACCTAGTAGGCGATATAACAAGTCCAAAATATGAGCTAACAGGTGCTCGGGGTTAAACGCCACAAAAGAATATGTACAATAAGTGGGGGAACAAGATAGGAACCTACTCAATCAGTCTAGTGCTCCGTGTGGTCACCATCCTCGGGAACGAACGGAATATTATTTTGCTCCGCTACCGGATCTGGCCAAACAAAACCAGTGGGGTCAGACCCCAAATAGCTAGTACCACAAAGGAGGTCAAACTATGAACTTAAACCAACAATACAACATAGAGCTACAATATCATAATCAATATGTAACTACCAGAAATAATGTAAAGCGCACCGGGAAACAAGAAAAATTAACGGGAAATATGTAAAGAAAGCTGGACGAGTGACATGTACGGGATCATGCAAGGTAAATAAAAATATATAATTAAACAGGGTACATATAGCATATACAGTGAACTGGGCAATAAAAGTAAACCAGCACATAACTAGTACAGTATCGGGATCATGGCAAGGAGGAACGTGTAATGAACTGTGCATATATAAAGTAAAATGGTATATAAACAATAGACTGAAGTGTACCATGATGGGTCACTGTCAGGCAAGCAAGGCAATATAAAACAAGATAATACATGGACTCCATCTATCAATCACGGCCAAAGAAGACGTATATCTTGCTACATTAGCTAACTATGGTTATCACAAGTCTAAATTACTAATAAATGCAAGTTAGGATTTTTATAAGGTCGCATGTCCTACAGACTGTCCAAGCTACCCAAACGTCGGACGACAGTAAAGTAAATAATAGTGGATAGACTGTCACGCCCCGATTCCGCGGAATCGATAGTCGTCCCCCGGGCGTGACCGCCGTGCGGGACTAGGTTGCGCTCCGCACAAGGCTAAGTATTTTTGTTTCGCATAGCGAGCACATATTCAGAGTACGCAGATAATTGAAACACATATTGAAACATGGAAAAGTTCTCTTTTATTGATAATATGAACATCTATTACAAACTCCTTGAACTGAGTCATAAGGATTGCCTCTATGGGCTTACAAAAGTGTTGACACAAAATGAGATAGCAGTCCTTTACATTACATCCTTTACTAAACTCAAAATATAAGACCTTGCGTCGGAATGACTGCTTTGCCACGAAGTTGCATGGTTGCTTGGTGGCTAGCTTCTAACTTCAAAATGCTTCAAGGGTTGGCACGGTCGAGGCGTGCCTACAGCTGGACTGGATTGGGGGTTTGTCTCCTGCTTCTCGCTCGGCTCTCCTTAGCACGGGGAACCTGTTTCAACGAGGGTCAGTACATCGAAACGTACTGGTGAAGGCAAGCTATCCCAACTATACCAATCGACACGTTGTTTTAATGAAATATGCATATTTGTGGGTTTCTATCTTGCCTTAGTTCATTTTACAGCAAGGCATATATATAGAATCATTGAAATGACTCGCCACCGTTCGGTGACATTTACCTGCCCGTCTGAACCACCTGCATAATACTTACCTTGCCTTTCCTGCCAAGAAGATACAAGTTAGTAGCAACAGGTTTAAATATACGAGGGGATCACTGGCACGTTGCCATAATGGACGGGCTAGTCTCGGGACGGAATGGCGTGCGGCGCAGAGAACAGGAGGCGCCACAAGCCACTCGATCCGAAGCAGGCGACTATCGTGAGTTTCGTCCGGATCGGATCGGTGCCAGTGCCCCAGCGACCGTCCGCAGGAACTAAGACCTTGTGCACAAGTTGTCCGTGATCAACGCAGTACACTAAGTTAACATTTGAGGCAAATCAGGCACAGGGCAATAACAGGGCAAGATCTACTTTTGCATAGTCTTCCTGTTGAGTTATTGCATTAAAAATAAGTTCTATACATAGCACAGTTTTTAAGAAGAAATATACATTCTAACTTATATTTATGCATATGATGAATATTCCAAACGAGCAAGCATATAAGTAAGTAATCTTTCACAAGTTTCATTTGACAAGCAATATTTCCCAAGTCTATTCCCTTATTATCTTGATATCTTTTAGTTATTTACTTGGTATCGTTTGATCGGGCAAAGCACGAACACAAGATTTAGATGTGAAGACTAGCAAGTAGGGCTAGCTAATCGGGTTGGTAGCCACTCACTTTGGTAGTTGGAAGGAAAAGGAAAAAAGTGCTTTAGGAGTCCGCTCGAGCGACGCCTACAGCTGGTTCACCTGTATTGACACGAACAGCTGATCAGTACTTTTTCCTCTCTTTCCCTTATCGGAATTGAAGTGCAGTCCTAAGAACGAAAGCAATGAAAACCATCGAAACCGTTCAAGAAAACCCAAGCAAATCCGAAAACCAACTCAAGGCACGAAAGCAACAAGCGACAGCAAAAACTAGGCAACAAAGAATGCAGCGGAGAAGTCCCTCCTGACTCTGCCGCTAAGTCGATCCCGGGGGCACGGTCCACTGAATATGGGAATCGATTCCGAAGAGACAAATCCATAACGAGGATGAGTTCTTGATTCAATCTATCCCGATCGAACGATACCGTCTAGTATTTCTTAGCCGCGCTCCCCGAATAGGGGGAACGGGGCACCACATAGACCACCCCCAGGAGAGATGTTCACCTAATCCAAGTAACACAAAGGTGAACCTGAGTAAGTCAGTACGATATGCCCCATATAACGGTGAGCTGAAAATGTGTACTACTCGACGGCATGCTACAAGTCTATCGATCAGTAAAAATATTGTCGGGGCATGGGACTGCATGCAACAAGGAGATCCTCTCTCAATGCTCTAATCATTTAAGCTAGTTATTAACCTTATCATTTTATTTTAGGATTCCGTAGAATCCATCCTAGGCATGATGCTTCCTGCAGGGATGAATTAGACAAGACTATTTTGACAATCATAATCACAAGACTATACGGGTAATATAACCAAACGATTATAGGCATGACGAGCGTGTGCTATAACAAGCCATAATAGTTAATATACATGACGGGTGTATAATGGGTCGGAGGCTCATACTATATCGGGACTGGTACGAGACAGATGTATAATGGGTATGTGTCCCTAAAATTATACACGGTAGGTGTATAATGGATAAGTAGTCCCAAAACTATACATGATGTCAAGTCAAGACTGGTACAATCAATGAATGGGAGTGCACCACGATGGGTTACTATCGGGACTAGTAGGGGATAGGTGCATAATGGGTGGGCGACCCCAAACTATACGTAAAGTCGGGATGAGGGTATAATGGGTAGGCATCCCAAATTATAGATGATGTCAAGCCAAGACTGGTACAATTAATGAACGGGTGTAAACCACAAAGGATCACTATTGGGACTGGTAAAGGATAGGTGCATAATGGGTTGGTGTCCCTAAACTATACATAAAAGCGGGATGCGGGTATAATAGGTAGGCGCCCCAAACAATACATAAAACCGAGCTATGAAAGTATCACAGTCAAATGGAATATCAAAAAAAGACAAGATAGGCAAAATCAGGGTCATTTGGATTATCCGTTGGATCTCCTCAGAGCACCGTCGGATCATCCGATCTGTCACAGCAAGTAAATGGGCCACAAATCGGATCATCCGCCGGATGGCTGAGGATTACCGTCGGATCATCCGATTGGTCACAGCAAGTTTTTGGGACAAAAATTGGATCATCCACCGGACTGTCGTGGATCATCGTCGGATCTTCTGAGTGGTCACAGAAACCCGGACTTGGAATATTTCTGGGACTTGTTCGGGCCGTAAAAACTCTGTTCTAACTCAAAATTTAGATTTTTAAATATCAAAATTATATAGGATTAAATTTCCAACAACCTGGGGGCGTTCAATTTTACCAAGTTTTAGATTTGATAGATCAATTTCAAGAAATACTGTACAAATGATTTATGAGAAAAACAAAAACTTGTCCAGATCCACAAAACTCAAAACTACCATAATAGAAACTAGGCACAGGTCTCAAGTTGCATATAAAATATGCCTCATGGCAATCACTCCGATTATCGTTTCTGATACCGAGTTTTTTATCAAGTAAATACCAGAGTTTCTATAAGAAAAGTCAAAACCAAGTCTAATATATTTCCTGAAATATGCACAAGTTTGCAAATTACTAAAGAATTTCATAAAATTCTAAGTAAAAAATCTCAAGAAAAATGAAAACTGTAATAAAATAATATCGTTCAGTATTTTGGCAAGATGTACTTGCCTAAAGCCAAGCTCCCAGCTAGACCTGTCAAATGGGCCGGGCCGGCCAAGCCAGCACGGCCCCAGCCCAAAAAAATAACCAATATGCTGGCCCGACCTAGTTAAATATGGGCCCGGGCTGGCCCGACCCAGTATATTAAATTATGCCGGGCTTACAAAATTGACCCACAAAAACAGCACGACCCAACCCGGCCCGAAGTCCAGATCCGGTACGACCAGGCCCGTGGTCCATTCCTGCCCGGCCCGTGGCCCATTCTGTCCTGACCCGCCATTAATGGATGCATGCTCTGGATGCTGTGAATGGATTCATATGTTGGATGTTGGATGCATATGTTGAATGGATGCAAATAAGGAATCATTGCTGGCTCATTCCACTTAAATTTTAACTATGGGAACATTGAAAAAATAAAAAAAGTAAGTGGGACCCGTGACCCATCACATCACATGCAATGGTAGGCAAGCCAAAGCAACACATAATGTAATACCAACACATATGCACTAATAATTTTTCTTCACTTGTTACCCATTAATTTCTTTATAAAACTTGAACCTATTCTACATTGGGAAGATGGAAAGATACTTTGAATGGAGCAACATCAGTACACCACTTAATGTATATCCCAATTAATGTTTTGACTGTAGAGCCATTGAACTACCCACCAGTTACATTCATTGGACCACCACTTTGAATGGAGCAACACCACCGCCATTGGACCACCACTTACTTTTTTTAAGACTGCAGAGCCAATAAAACCCCACCCTCTTCTGTCTTTTCCAAACTAAAATCTTTCTAAAATCTCAAATCCAGATCTCCATCTCCATATATTCCCCAAACCAACCTACTTTCCCCGAACAAAATTTCTTATAAACCCCAAATCCAGAAGACCATATCTTCATCCCTCCATGGCTCTACCTCCATCTCTATGGATCTGCTACTCTACATCCACCACGACCCCTACTGTGCACTCGGCGTCCTCACCAGGATTAAAAGAAAGCGTTGTGGTAAAAAGAATTGTAGGTGCGACAAGTGCTGGAATTGATGGAACTGATGTTTTGAGCATTTTAAATTTTGAATTTTTGAGTTTTGTAGTAAATATGGTCAGTCTAGTTTGTGTGTTGAAGATTGGGTAATTGGATTTGGTATAATGGAACTGATATTTTAAGCATTTTGAATGACTAGAGATGGAATGACTTAAGAAATCTCTTTAAGTCCTCAAACAAGCCCCTCGCGCATGGTATGAGCTTCTAGGCTATTTCTTACTTGAAAAAGATTTTTCAAAAGGAAAGATTGACACTACACTTTTCATAAAATCAATTAATGACACTTTTTATTGGTGTAAATTTATATTGATGATATTATATTTGGGTCTACTAATGAGGTATTATTCCAAGAATTTGCTAAGTGTATGCAAAGTGAGTTCGAAAAGAGCATGATGGGGGAACTGGACTTCTTCCTCGGATTACAAGTCAGACAGAACTCACAAGGAGTTTTCATCAACTAGTCAAAGTATACAAAGGACCTGCTGAAGAAATTTGACTTAGAAAATATCAAATTAATCGGCACTCCGATGGCTAATTCAACTAAGCTGGATCTTGATGAAAGCGGCAAACCAGTCGACCAGCGTAAGTATCGAGATATGATTGGTAGTTTACTTTATTTAACTGTTAGCAGTCCTGATATAATATTTAGTGTTTTCTTGTGTGTTCATTATCAAGCTAACCCTAAGGAATCACACATGAGTGCAGTTAAGCATATCTTTCGATACCTTAAGGGCTCTTTAACTGTGGGCTTGTGGTATCCCAAAACTACGTCATTTGACCTAATCGGTTATTCGAATACTGATTTTGCCGAATACAAAATCGACCGTAAAAGTACAAGCGGTACGTATCATCTCTTAGGTAAGGCTTTAGTCTCTTGGTTTAGCAAGAAACAAAATTTTGTTACGCTTTTTACTATTGAAGCTGAATACATAGATGCAGGACGTAGTTGTGCTCAGATTTTGTGGATGAGGCACACCCTAAAAGACTATAATTTAACTTATAAGAACATTTCTATATTCCGTGACAATACCAACACTATTAATTTGACTAAGAACCCAGTATGTCACTCACGCACTAAGCACATAGAAATAAGATACCACTTTTTAAGAAATCACCAATTGCAAGGAGATATTAGTTTAGAATTTATTGACACTGAACATCAGCTAGCGGACATTTTTACTAAGCCACTAGCCGAAGATCGTTTTAACTTTCTTTGTCGGGAATTAGGAATTTTGGATGAAAATGATATACAATAGATGTCAGTTGCAACATCACGTGCAAAATTATGATTCACATATGTCACATTATTTTAGGTACAAGCCGAAAGGGTCCTTCTGTTACAGAGGCGTAAACAGCCTTAAGCGACATGGTATCTAAGCGTCTTCGGACCACCGCTAGCTGGAAATCGACCCCTACACCTAACCTGAAATGATTACACATGTGTTGGATTGTATTTTCACAATATTGTCGTATATTTTATCTATTGTCGTGGAATTTAAAATTTCAAATTTTGTAATTTTTGACTATCTTTTCTGGTCATTCTTGCTCAATTCTCTGTTTTTCTGGATCATTTATTTCTTCCTGGGTAAATTCGTTGAAGTTCTAAACCCACAGGGACCGAACTCGGCCCGAACTCGGTCTACGACCGAATTTGGTCCTGTTCGTTCTAGAACCGTAGGCGAACCACAGTCGTCCGATCATGACTTGATCAACATTTCTTTTATAGAGCGGCCCGACCCTTTGGCTGCTCTAGTCCGATTTTTTAACCTAAAACTCATCTTTCTCCTTCCTCCAACCTATTTTTCTCTAACCCTAACCCTAGTTCTTCAAGTTTTTGGTGACAATCTTCTCCAAGATTCAAGTTTTGGGGATAAATCATAGTTCTCTTCCATTATCTACTACTTCTCTTGAGATATATTTTTTCTCTCTCTCTTCTTTCTCCACTCTAAATTTAATGGCACCTAGAATGCTTTCTAAAGGAA
Source organism: Iris macrosiphon (assembly GCA_036927795.1). Classification (NCBI taxonomy): domain Eukaryota; kingdom Viridiplantae; phylum Streptophyta; class Magnoliopsida; order Asparagales; family Iridaceae; genus Iris; species Iris macrosiphon. The sequence continues at coordinate 280,379,323 of JAYESA010000004.1, read as the reverse complement.
AAAAAAAATAGAAAAGATGAAGCTTCCTCATCCAATCCTCCTCCTATTGAGGATCTACTACATCCATTGTTTAATTCTCCACATCCTTCTAATGACAATATATATAATGCACACATTTTTATTTCTTTATATGCTTCTAAAGAATGGTTCAATGATTTAAGTGCATGTAACATTTGTTTGGGAAATCCAATCAACTTTACCACATTTCTAGAAATTTTCTCTTTCTTTCAAGATTTGTGTTAATATGATCTTGTCACCACATCAAATCGAATCTATCTCAATGTTATTAAAAAAAATTAATCTAATATATGATGACCGTAAAATTTATTCTAGAGTAGGCAGAATTGACATTGAATTCGATGCCTTCGACTTGGCAAAAAAATTATAACTTTCCGATCCAATGTCACGACCTGCATCCGCTGTAGGGGCACGAGCACGTGGGTACGTCCAGCCTACGCTGCAGCATCGGCGGTAGAACGTTGTCTAGGTCACAATACTAGCTAATCACCCTCACATGAATATCCAACTCCATAAGGAGACACAGATATCACAATATAATATGGAATACTCAATTACATAACTAAGCACGATGAGATATCAAAGAAATAAATAAAATACAAGACAAGTCTAAACAAAAAAAATAATTTAACCTGCAATCCATAATATCCAAATCTCCAAATATGCTGGAAACAAGTCCTCTAAGTCATAGTCTGGAAAAAATATCCAGTCAGGATTGGAGCGAAGTACAAGCACTAACAGCAGTTCCATGTATATTGACAAAAACTATAATACAGTGTAAAGAAATACAAGATGGATATAAATACTGGTAATAAACAATACTGGAATAATGAGATACGAGAAATAGAAATACTAGAGCATATGTCATCATTGGTGCATCTAGCAATGAACAGAATACATGTGCATGCTAGAACAATAAACTGGAATATAGTGAATGCTAGAACAATAACTAGAACATAGAGAAATGCTAGATCAAGACTAGAGATACATGTATAGACTATCTGGCTATGTGTGTGAAACATCAGCATATCATGTGATCGGCTTGGGACTGATCAGGCTTGCTTTGTATGATTGGCTATGATTCATGTAAGGTCAGGCTAACCATCCAGATAGCTATGATGCAAGCCATAGTCAAGCTAATCATACATAACAGGTTATGAGGCATGTAATGGTCAGGCTGCACCGACGTGAGGTTTGGGTAAGCTATGATGCAAGTAGAGTTGGGTATGATCACATAATCTACTAATATTTTCCCGTTTCCCCAGCTAGCACGATGGATCCCAATCACGACTCCTCGTGACAGGTCTCGATGATGCCAACTCGTGTAAACAACAGTGTCAGAATCATGTACGCTATACAACTAGAATTATAGAGATAATCAATATAATGAAAACTGTCAGAGAATGTACTCGCCTGGGGTCTTGCTGCTTGCAATACCAATAACCTAATTCCGAAGTCTTGTCTGAACAATCCAACAATCCTATAGACATCTTTTAATATTAATATTGCATCAGTCGATACACTAACACACAATCATAAATACATTGAACTTAGGGGCTACGCTAGGTATGACACTGGTCAACTAGGGTCAAGTGTGCATCTAATTGTGCGGGTGTCGCATCTGTAATTGATGTGCAAGATCAGACAGTCAAACTACACATGTCTTGCCAGTACGTCAGTCTACACAAGGAAGACACTAACAATCACTTCACATGGTCAATGTAGCTACGGGATATCCATAACTAACGACTAGGGTCTCCTAGTACATCTATACATAGACCTAACTAGCATATAACATTAATTACTTACAATTTATATATATACCAATTAAATACATATGCAAGTATATATTCTATATATATATATATATATATATATATATATATATATATATATATATATAAGTATAATATATATGTATATATATACCAATGAATAATATACATATACCAAATGTATACTAATTGAATATATATATACTATATATATATATATATATATATATATCATATATATACACTCTCACACTCTACTACTATATCTACTATATTGTCACGCCCCAGTCCCAAAATACGTAGGACTAGGATACGTAGGCATGCCAGCCGCATGGATATGACAACTCCAATATATGGAACCCAAATCCATACGTACGCTGTATTATGAATATCAAATCCACAAGTGTATAACTGTAATACAAGTCATAAGGTAAAATCTAAATCTCATCCACCAAAATCATATAGAAAGAAATAACCAGTATCTATGAACTAGATCTCAATAAGAAGTATCTAAGGATGCTAGTTGGATGGAAACAAATCCACTACCAACTCAAATAGAAAAAGTAAATACAATATAAGTACAACTCACTCAAACAATATAAGTACCCGCTACCAATCACGGCTCGAAGAGAAGACATCCACGTAGACGTCTATATCCTTCCAAATCTGTGCTCCTGCAAATACTCAAGAACAGGTACACCTGGCAGCGGACCAGGTCCTCAGAGGGACATAACAAGTATACTTAAACACATGCCAATAAGTACTAAAAATAAACATCCATTGGGGTCGCCTAACCATCTATGTGAATGCAGTTAAGAACACCTTTCCCCACAAGTGAGCTATCTGGCTAAAAACTGGGATTTGGCATGGTTCTCTTTCGAAGATCCAGGGGCCTAAAAGGCTACGTCGTCTTTTGAACGCGGTGGCCCCGCCTGATAGTACATAATATATAGTGGTCATCATGACCCGTATCTCCAGCAGGGAGAATCCGGGCGTACAGGAGAAAAAGTGTAAAGGAGCTCAAATGCGGTACTTGTTGTTCTCCCCACCCAATGCTCTAAGCATGTCATGTCCATGACATGATAAACCTCTAATAACCGCCAGGTCTACTAGCATGCAAAGTTTCTATTGGCAGTTATCCCTATCCGTCACACGACCTATACGTACCAGTGGCCAGCCCGAGTACGGAAGTCCGTGTCCTACATGTGACTCACACTCGTGTAAGAATAGTGTCATGGCCAATGAAACATAAATGCCTCATGAAAATGGGGTAGTCTCGTAAAGTAGGTCTAATGCATATACATAAATAAAAATAATAGTACGACGTCACCGTCGTTTGCACCCAAGTTTCCTTGGACGCGCAGTTTATATAGCAGTTAAAATAAATGAACTAAATAAACAGAAAATAATCATGCATGCCTCATATAGAATGTAAATACAGTACAATGGCAAGGTATACCTTGTCTGACAAGAAACTACAAAATGTCACGTCCAGATGTCCAATACACAGGACCAGAAGCTATGGTCTCAGAACAAATATCTCTCGGATGCTGAAATAAATATCACCAACGTTTTCGGAATGAGCAAAATAGCTAAAAAGCACATCCCTTTCGTCCAATTTGGACACAGGGCAAAACGGTAATTTCGTGTAAAAGTGGGGTCCACGTATGGCCCACTTTGCACCGAAAAGAGTGCCAAGGGTAACAGTCTCTAAATGGAACAAACTATAGGTCAAACAAATCTAGATGTCAATACGAACCCAACGGTATGTCCAAATGTGAATTCCGATGAGCCGAACACTATTTTTGTCCAAAAAGTCAACTGTGGGCCTGCCAATTGGCGATCTGGTCAACCGTCTCAGAATTGCGTGAAATTTGGGTCACAGGACCAGCACGTTTCCACGAGTCCAGTGGCACAAGTTTCATCGCAATCTGACAAGCGTGCACAAAATACGTGTGAGTTCCACAAAAGTTGCGACACGAAATATGTCCGCGGATACGGCCTGATTCCGGCGCGTACATGCGTCCGAATCAGTCTCCACGAATTTTTACGTGTCCGGTTATGCTGTGTGCACCATTGGGTACACTTGGCATACGGCGGGGCAGTCCCGTTTGGCGGGGCGCGCTCCGTTTTCCAACTTTTGGAAAACCGGAAAAAGTGGATGCGCGCAGTTTTGTGACGAATATAACTATGTCCACAGCAACTATTAGCCTAGGATTATTTTACAGAAATTAAACTAGGTTAAGTAATCTAAAGGTATCAAAAAGAATCATCGAATTCGGATCTCTGTGATGGGAGATACGAACTCGACAATACGGGTGGTCATTCTGGAATTCTGCGATTCCAGAATTCGGTCTGTCCGTCCACTTTGGACGCTGTTTTACACCTAGGGGCGCACATTTTCTGAGGTTGGCTATAAAACGAATATTGGAGAGGGTTGAGGGGAGATCATACCTATGAAAACGGAACAGCGTTTGGTCGAGCGAGTCGACAGGAAATCGTGCCGGAGCGAAGGTGCCTCGAGTGGAAAACTGCAGCGCGCGAGGTCGACGTCGACGGGATGGTTGGATGGCTTGGTGGGGCTTCTCTGGCTGCGATGATGGCTCTTAGATGGGAAGAGGAAGTCTGGGAATTAGGTTAGGGTTTTATGAGAGCTAACTATATATATATATATATATATATATATATATATATATATATATATATATATATATATATATTAAGAGAGAGGGTGCGGATGGGTTGAGTCCGCGAAAAAAGAAAAGGAAAGAGAAATAAGTTTCTGCGCTATGCAAATAGGGCGGTCTATGCATTGTCAAGTTGCTGTGGTCACAGCAAAAATCCGCGTGAAGAGAACTTTAGCAAAAATGCTAAAGTTGCTGGCAATGGGTATTAATAATATTATTAATACTATTATTATTATTATACTTATTATTCTTAGTTAAGCTTATTATTAAATAATTTCTTTTACTTAATTCTTTCTTTTCCTATTAATAAAAAATATATATACATATATATATATATTTGTATATACATATATATATATATATATACTCATAAGAAAATTTATATAGTAGGGTATTGCACATCGTTAGGCTAGCAACTGTTCAAGAGGTCTCCTACATGGAATAAAATCCAAAAAAATTCTTGAAGGTCCCATAAGTCATCTAAGTGCCCGAACACCTAACATAAAAATTATTAAAAATCTATTTCACCTATTTAGACCTAATTACTATTATTTAATTAGTAATTAATAAATAAAAAGGTAATTACGATTTTTTAGGAAGGGGGTTTTACATATATATATATATATATATATATATATATATATAGGAAGGGGGTTTTACATATATATATATATATATATATATATATATATATATATATATATATATATATATATATATATATATATATATATATATATATATATACCTATTAAACATATACTAATGGAATAGATATACTATATATACCAAATACCTATTTGAATACATATACACATACGTACATAAAATCATGAAGGAGGGCAGGAACGAACCTGCGTGGGCACGCACGGGGTTGACAAAAATGACGATGACGATGGTGACGACGATGTTGATGATTACGACTACGACGACGATGATGATGGAGATGATGATGGTTATGATGATGATGATGATTATGATGAAGATGATGGTGATGATCATGGTTATGATCATGGTTATGATGATGATGGCTGCCGGAGTGGAGGGCTCGGCGAGGAGGAGGAGAGGTGGAAGAGATGGTATGCTCTGGTCGAGGGAGGTCTGCTCAGGTTTGAGCGGAGGAGACGATGGAAATGGTGGCTGCTGCTGTCGATAGGAGGATGGATGGCGGGTTGTTCAGCGTTAATGGTGGTGGTGTTAGCTGTTGTCCAGTCGGCGGAGGAGGGCTCGAGGTCGAGCGGTGAGGGAGAGGTGGTCGTGAGAGAGAAGGGCGGGGTCGAAGGAGGTCGGGTAGTCGAGTTCACCGGCTCCAGTGAGGGTCTGCGAGCAGGGATGAAGAGGTCGAAAAGGAGTCGGTCGTGATGGTGTCAGTCGTTGATGGAGTCGGGGTGATCGACTGCATTCAGGCGGGGAGTTGATGGCAGCAGAGGTGGCTACTGACGGGGAGATGGGAGAGGCCGGGAAGAGGAAAAAGAAGAAGGGGGTGGTCGGGCGTTCAGTCGATCCAGGCGGAGCTCCGGGGTGATGGCTCCGGCGAGTACTGGGCTGCTCCGGCGAGTCTACTCCAGCTAGGGGATGAGCTCCGGTCGGGTTTGACAGGGAAGGAGGAAGGTGAATAGTAAGGGATGGTTTAGAGTTTGTGTTAGGGGTTTGTTTCCTTGAGGGATGGTGAGGATGTTGTAGAAAATTAATGGGGAGATATTTTGCATGTTGGGGATGATGATGATGGTAGCCTAGGGTTTAGGGCCGGCCAAGTACACATTGGGATGGGGTTGCATTGGGAGGGGGGTAAGGATATATATATATATATATATATATATATATATATATATATATATATATATATATATATATATATATATATATAATGGTGTGTGTGGTGAGGATGGCTCTATTTTAAATGGATGGCCAAGATTACTCATGAAGGGAAGTGCACAAACACAAAGGGGAGAGAGAAAGAGAGTTGAACGGTCAAAGGGAGGGGTTGATTTCTTCATGTGCTTTTTGACCAATAGGATGGTGACACATTATTGCACTTTTTCAATTAAGTCCCCAACAATTGTAAAATTGCACAAAAAGTGGGTTTTTTGGATTTAATGAGGAAAACACCATATTTGGTGTGATGTATTGGATGAAAAGGATGTTTGGTATTCAGGATAGAGCTTGAGGGTGTGAATGGGGGTTTGGTTTGGTGTTGGGTCTAGTTTTGGGTCAAGTTGGGTCCTTACACCAATTTAATTAAAATTAATATAAATGTTGTTCTAAAATTAATTAGAAGTACATGGGATTAAAATTAGGGGAAGGCAAGTATCATGGACATAGAAGACTCAGAATAGAATATTGTCATAATTTGGGTTGCATAAAATGGGTCAAGATTGTGTCTCCAATTCCGATTGGAACGCACAAAGATACAAAGTTGGATTTATATTTGGAATTAAAATAAACGTCCGTAACGAATATTGTGCGACTAAACTGAATCACAAGAGAGCATATTTATAAGTTATACAAAGGTCAAAATGAGAGACGGGCACGTCTAGGACAAGGTTGTGGAATTTGTTGGAAGGCAAAAGTTAGTGTAGCGCTCCCAATATCGAAGCAACGGTAAGGTACAATAATTAAATAAAATTACAATAATAAATTACAACCTCAATAATTAAATCTCAAAAATGCTAATTAAAATCCACAATCCTATAATTCGGTCAGAGGTTCATCTAGTGGGCTTCTAGGTCTAGTCTACTAACTCATACATTAAAGAACACTACATATATAATATATATCTATACACATATCATACAATTATTTAAAATAAACATACACAATACTTATAATATATAAAATGACAAAATTATCCCTATTTTAGGATGTGGTAGTGACAAGTCTACCCTCCTTAGAAAAATTTCGTCCTCGAAATTTAAGATCCTCAATAATTGTATTTATTTATTTATTTTTTTACCATCAAAATTTAAATTCATCAAGCCATATAATCATGAAGTAAATCCATATTGCTATTTCAAAAAAATTCAAAATTCTATAATTATCATATTCCTGAAAATCTTCAAATTTAAAAATTAAATTTCATTCTTATCACAATCTCCTCCAAAATTTTAGGTTAATAACTAAATACAAGAATTTAATATCAAAAGCTCAAATTTTAAATCCAATCAAAGCATATATATATATAATTTAAATCTCATCCAAAAATTTGAATTCAAACTCTAATCCATTAATCATCTTACTCCTCTAATTTAAATCCAAATGATGCATATTTATAAAATTTAAATTCCCATCCCGAAAATTTGAATTCAAACACTAATCCATTAGTGATCTTATTCCTCGATTTCTTTTTCCACAAAATACTCAAACAATGCGATGCTTATAAAATCTTCAAATGCAACATTCGTTATATAAATTTTAAATTTATATCTTGCAGTCAAAAAAAATAATAATAATATTCTTAAATTCCTTAAAATTTAATGACAAATTCAATCATATCATAATCTTCATAAAAATCAAAGATTTAACAAAATCGTCAATTCTGTCATATTAAATTCTCAACTCTTTATTTAAATTAATATTTATCCTCAAAATTTAAGGCACCTTGTCTCTCTTTGTCATGTCATATTCTCTTCATAAATCTTTACTACGATCAAACCCCCAACAATCAAGGTCTAAGAAAATCCTACCTACAGTCATACAACATGCAATCTAGAGAAAACATACATGGTTATGGACACTTTTGTTATGGTATAGCAGTCTCTGTTAGGGTGTACTACTAACTACATTCTAACAAGAAAATCACTGATGCAAGCTACGGTACTAAGAAATCAATCAACCAATCAATCAAATAGTCGAAAAAGGAACAGAAGGAAAGAAAAGAACAGAACCTGCTAACACAACCATAGGTTAAATGATGCATCCAAAGTTGATGCCCCTATCCCTTTGGTACCACTGTTTCTACTACAAGCACACCCACTGTTAATTCTCTTACCTACTGTAATTGTTTATACTAGTTGTTCTTAACACTCAAGTGCACACCAAGTGCAACACACCATACTAAGTACTACTCCTTCTAATACAACTCTAGATGGACACCCAAGTCTGTTTGCAGTGCCATCTCAAGCATTCTCAAGCCAATAGATCCTTACACATGCACATCAACCACTCATATACTAATATACATTTCTTACACACCATAAAATTTTATCCTCAACATAAAATCCTCAAAATTTAACTTCTCGAACAATTTAAAATAAAATGTATATTCTTTCCTCAAAAGTCAAATATTCAAATATTGAAATAAAATTTTAATCACGTCCAAAAATCTTTATAGCTTTGACTATGTTTATGGAATTGAATTTGAATCCTCAAAAATTTTAATAACATAAATTCTCAACTCCTCAAAAATTCTTAAAAATTAAAATTTATTTCCAATCTTCAAATTATAAATTTAAATCCACATCTATCTAAGCATACATATAAATACTCGCAGTCTCTAAGACTCAAGGTACACACAAATACACTAATTGTCTACACTCCTCAACTTTGTACTGAATATTGTATTACTTGGATTACTTGTACTATTATTTCTAATAATTTTCTATCCACATTAACTGATACACCAATCTACTATCATCACACGAGGTACTTACTGTTACTAGTACATTGCTCAACTAATCCTTGATATAGAATATTTTAGCACACTTGGTATAGTAACACTAGCTTCATTATTAGATCACCTAATCACACTCACTAGAACTCATGATCACTTAAACTTTCTATAATACCCCTGCTTCACTTCTCTCTCAAGGGCAGGCATATGGTTCCATATCTTGATTGATATATAAGTATCTTCCTTTAACCTTTTACAGACTGATATACTAATCAGTGATACACTTCATACCCTTTCATGACCAATCTTGATATTTCTTAACCCATGGCACACTCATTAATGCCCTGTATGCATATACATATCTTTACTCTTGACACACCCAAGTATCAACCATCAAATTGAATATCATGCTCCATTAATTTTTAACATATATACTTAATTGTTTACATGGATCACCCAGCTACATAAATTCATGACTATCCAGGACTGGCATGCTGACTCTGATACTTACTCTTGGAACCATCACTGATACTCTTTACTCCCCCTTCCTATAATACCAATACTAATTATAATGACACATTATCTTAGAACCATTGCTACAAGGTACTACGCTACGGGTTATCTCTAGATTGATGCCTACTGCTCACATATCCAACCAAGAAACACTTACAAACTCATAAGCCACACTCTCAACATTCAACACTAATAAATGATACAGACCTAATTGTAAGTCACCAATTATCACACTAACAAGGAACCCTAATGGAAAGAAGCTCTAGAAGGAAATGGACTAAGGACTGAAGGTAACTCTACTGCTAAGCAAAATGATGGAACAAAGTCTTAGAATGACATAAGTGGATAAGTATTGAGATGATACTTTAAGAACCAATTTAAGATACAACCTGATAATCATACAGGTCTGTCCGAAATTATGACACTCAGAATCCTCGCCATGCCAGTAAGCATAGCTGCGATAAACGATAGGTTCCATAACTAAGGTATGCAACTCTATAATCATGTCATCTAGAATCTTCACCACGCCAACCGGTATGGCTGCGAGCAAATCTAAATTTCACAACTAAGATATGTACATCCAAGGTCAGGTTTTTATGTTTTTGCCACGACAGCTAATATGGCTGCAATAAACTCTAGGCTCCATAACCAAAGTAGACGTTTTATCTTTCTCACTGTCCTCATCAACATATGTCATCAGATGATACCGTAAATTTTAGTCCGTAAAATTTATCTCGATATGAAATCAAACTTAACAACGATACCAAGAATTAAATTTAATAACCGATCAACAAGAATCAAATTCAATAACAACAAATGAGAACGGACGAAAACAAGAAAAAATATTTAAATTAAAAATTATAATAAGGTTCTCAAGGGTCGTCCTAGGAATCTCTCAAGGAATTTTGTGATTGAGTATCCGCTCTCATCCTAGTATCCTACTTCATATATCCTATCGCAAGCACGCAGTAGTACAACTAATACGTCGCACTACTACAACATCGCATAACTTGCGATGCTCGACCTGCATGGACCACTAAAAATGTGTCACGACTCGTACCCGCTATAGGGACACGAGCACGTGGGTACGTCCAACCTACGCCACAGCATCGGCGATAGAACGTTGTCTAGGTCACAATACTAGCTAATCACTCTCACATGAATATCCAACTCCATAAGGAGACACAGATATCATAATATAATATGGAATACTCAATCACATAACTAAGCACGATGAGATATCGAAGAAATAAATGAAATACAAGACAAGTCTAAACAACAAAAATAATCTAACCTGCAATCCATAATATCCAAATCTCCAAGTATGCTGGAAACAAATCCTCTAAGTCGTAGTCTGGAAAAAATATCCAGTCAGGATTGGAGCGAAGTACAAGCACTAACATTAGTTCCATGTATATTGACAAAAACTATAATACAGTATAAAAAATACAAGATGGATATAAATACTGGCAATAAACAATACTGGAATAATGAGATACTAGAAATAGAAATACTGGAGCATATGTCATCAATGGTACATCTAGCAATGAACAGAATACATGTGCATGCTAGAACAATGAACTAGAATATAGTGAATGCTAGAACAATAACTAGAACATAGAGAAATGCTAGATCAAGACTAGAGATACATGTATAGACTATCTGGTTATGTGTGTGAAACATCAGCATATCATGTGATCTGCTTGGGAGTGATCAGGCTTGCTATGTATGATTGGCTATGATTCATGCAAGGTCAAGCTAACTATCCGGATAGCTATGATGCAAGCAATAGTCAGGCTAATCATACATAACAGGCTATGAGACATGTAATGGTCAGGCTACACCGACGTGAGGTGTGGGTGAGCTATGATGCAAGTAGAGTTGGGTATGATCACATAATCTACTAATATTTTCCCGTTTCTCCAGCTAGCACGATGGATCCCAATCATGACTCCTCGTGACAGGTCTCGATGATGGCAACTCGTGTAAACAACAGTGTCAGAATCATGTACGCTATACAACTAGAATTATAGAGATAATCAACATAATAAAAACTGTCAGAGAATATACTCGCCTGGGGTCCTGCTGTTGGCAATACCAATAACCTGATTTCGAAGTCTTATCTGAACAATCCAACAATCCTATAGATATTATTTAATAATAATATTGTATCAGTCGATACACTAACACACAATCAAAAATATATTGAACTCAGGGGCTACGCTAGGTATGATACTGGTCAACTAGGGTCAAGTGTGCGTCTAATTGCGCAGGTGTCGCGTCTGTAATTACTGCGCAAGATCAGACAGTCAAACTACATATGTCTTGCCAGTACATGAGTGTACACAAGGCAAACACTTACAATCACTCAGGGTCACATGGTCAATGTAGCTACGGGATATCCATAACTAATACTAGGTCTCCTAGTACATCTATACATACACCTAACGAGCATATAACATTAATTACTTACAATTTATATATATACCAATTAAATACATATACAATATATATACCAATGAATAATATGCATATACCAAATGTATACTAATTGAATATATATATATATATATATATATATATATATATATATACCAATTATATACCTATTAAACATATACTAATGGAATACATATACTATACATACCAAATACCTATTTGAATACATATACACATACGTACATAAAATCATGACGGAGGGCAGGAACGAACCTGCACGGGCACGCATGGGGTTGACGATGACAACGATGACGATGGTGAAGACGATGTTGATGATTACTTACGACTACGGCGACGATGATGATAGTGATGATGATGGTTATGATGATGATGATTATGATGAAGATGATGGTGATGATCATGGTTATGATGATGATGGTTGCCGGAGTAGAGGGCTCGACGAGGAGGAGGAGAGGTAGAAGAGATAGTCGGCTCCGGTCGAGGGAGGTCTATTCAGGTTCGAGCGGAGGAGACAATAGGAATGGTGGCTGCTGCTGTCGAAATGAGGATGAATGGCGGGGTGTTCAGCGTTAATGGTGGTGGTGTTTGCCATTGTCCAGTCGGTGGAGGAGGGCTCGAGGTCGAGCGGTGAGGAAGAGGTGGTCGTGGGGGAGAAGGGCGGGGTCGAAGGAGGTCGGGTAGTAGAGTTCACCGGCTCCGGTGAGGGTCTGCGAGCAGGGATGAAGAGGTCGAAGAGGAGTCGGTCGTGGTGGTGTCAGCCGTTGATGGAGTCGGTATGATCGACTATATTCAGGCGGGGAGGTGATGGCAACAGAGATGGCTGCTGACGGGGAGATGTGAGAGGCCGGGAAGAGGAGGAAGAAGAAGAGGGTGGTCGGGCGTTCAGTCGATCCAGGCGGAGCTCCGGGGTGATGGCTCCGGCGAGTACTGGGCTGCTCCGGTGAGTCTAATCCGGCTAGGGGATGAGCTCCAGTCGAGTTTGACACGGAAGGAGGAAGGTGAATAGTAAGGGATAGTTTAGAGTTTGTGTTAGGGGTTTGTTTCCTTGAGGGATGGTGAGGATAATGTACAAAATTAATGGGGAGGTATTTTGCATGTGGGGGATGATGATGATGGTAGCCTAGGGTTTAGGGCTGACCAAGTACACATTGGGATGGGATTGCATTGGGAGGGGGGTTAGGATATATATATATATATATATATATATATATATATATATATATATATATATATATATATATATATATATATATATAATGGTGTGTATGGTGAGGATGGCTCCATTTTAAATGGATGGCCAAGATTAGTCATGAAGGGAAGTGCACAAACACAAAGGGGAGAGAGAAAGAGAGTTGAACGGTCAAAGGGAGGGGTTGATTTTTTATGTGCTTTTTGACCAATAGGAAGGTGACACATCATTGCACTTTTGCAATTAAGTGCCCAACAATTGAAAAATTGCACAAAAAGTAGGGTTTTTGGATTTAATGAGGGAAAATACCATATTTGGTGAGATATATTGGATAAAAAGGATGTTTGGTGTTTAGGATGGAGCTTGAGGGTGTGAATGGAGGTTTGGTTTGGTGTTGGATCTAATTTTGGATCAAGTTGGGTCCTTACACCAATTTTAGTAAAATTAATGTAAATGGTGTTCTAAAATTAATTAGAAGTACATGGGATTAAAATTAGGTGGGACGCAAGTGTCATGGACATAGAAGACTCAGAATAAAATGTTGGCATAATTTGGGTTGCACAAAACGGGTCAAGATTGTGTCTCCAATTCCGATTGGAACGCACAAAGATACAAAGTTGGATTTATATTTGGAATTAAAATAAACTTCTGTAATGAATATTGTGCGACTAAAATGAAGCACAAGAGAGCATATTTATAAGTTACACAAAGGTCAAAATGAGACACGGGCACGTCTAGGACAAGGTTGTGAAATTTGTTAGAAGGCAAAAGCTAGTGTAGCGCTCCCAATATCGAAGCAACGGTAAGGCACAATAATTAAATAAAATTACAATAATAAATTACAACCTCAATAATTAAATCCTGAAAATTCTAATTAAAATCCATAATCCTATAATTCGATCAGGGGTTTATCTAGTGGGCTTCTAGGTCTAGTCTACTAATCTATACACATATCATGCAATTATTTAAAAATAAACATACACAATACTTATAATATATAAAATAACAAAATTACCCCTATTTTAGGATGTGGTAGTGATATCCAAATACTTGGGAAAGCCTAGTCGACGCCCGTGAATTCAAGTTTGTTGATGCAGTCGACTTAGAAAGTTTTAAGGACATTATGTGTGCTCCCCATTATCGTCCTTCTGGTCGCCTCTATGTTAGGTATATCAACCCGCATTTATATGAACTTCACCAAATTATCTTTTCTGTCATTTTACCCAAAATTGGATCTACGGATGAAGTTAACTATCTAGAGATATCAGCCCTCTATCACTTCTACTTTACTGTTCCTTTCAACTTTCCACTCATAATGATGGACAGTATGATCCGTATGAGAAAGAAGAATATGACGATTGCATATGCCATATACCTGCCCATGGTATTTTTTTTGCTTTCAACATCCCGCTGTATGAATGCCATTTTATCAATGCATATGTCTATCTGTCTAGAGCACGTAGGACAGCTCCTGCTCCTTTACCTCTAGCTTCAGCTGAGGAAGTCTCGTCTAACTCTGAGGCCCATCCAGTCGATCCTCCTGCCACCTTGGACTCTATCAAAGACATGATGCGCAAGAGCTTCCAGTTGGAAGATGATCGCGATGCTCAGAAGGACTACCCGACCACTCTTCAGATCTCTGCCCTGACCAACACCATCCATGACATCCAGTACAACATGGCGAGGCATCCCACTATGCCTTTTCCTACAGGTCTGGACCCTTCTCACGAAGGTTACTATATTGATGACTCATGGGCCATGAGGTACTTAGATCCGAATGCTTCCTTCATCGACCCTTGTTGCTCTGTCAGTGATCCATCTTGTACTTCTCCTGCTAGTCCATCTCATCCTCTTACTGATTCTGCTCCTTGATGGTCGTGGCGGACTACTTACTGGATGCTGCTAATATTATTTTTAGTTTACTTTACTTTTGCGTTATTTAGTTTTTGTCTGAATGATTATACTATGTGATTACATTAGACTTCTTACGGTACCAGTCTTTATAATCTTTGGTTATTTCATGCATGTTTGATTCTGTTACAAATATACGTGCTATGTTATTTTCTTTACTTTGTCTATAATTGTTCCTTTAAAGGGGAGAAAGGGGGAGAAGTAGCGTATGCTATGATATGTGTGTGTGTTTGGATATTTGTGCTTGGCTATATGTGTCTATTTTTGTTTGAACTTTTTTTTGGACGACATTCACCATTTACGGGGGAGCCAGCCTTTTTAAACCATGAAACTTCTTTCTGCTTCCTTCAACAAAGTGTCCAGGTATGAACATTAAGAAATAAAAATATCTTTTTATCAATTCTCAAAATGGGAGAGATTGTTGACCCAAAATGGATCATAGTCAACTTGATTTTGATAATTAACACACTGATAATTACTATTACTCAATATGACACATCGACTACTGGACATGACATCAACAGTCTTCGACAAAGCTGTTGTTTCATCATTGTAGTAAAGTTCAAGAATCTGTAATTTTTTATGTTTGTTTGAGTCTAGGAGACGGTGTAAGTTGAGTCATACTATGGCATTAAACATGCTCAACATATTTCCTACAGCTCCACCAAACTAACAAGTCTTAAACCCAAATTGAACCAAACCAAACCAACTCAAACCCAACCAACAGAGGTTCTGGTCTGAGACAGATCAAACTTGGGCCAAACTCGATCTCTGTCCAAACTCGGGCGGAACTCGGTCCCCTTAAAATCATAACCTAGTTTTTTGCTCTACCTGGTTATGAGCTGTCCAACGTTCAAAGTTTTTGAACATTAGGGGACAGAACTCGGGCCGATCTCTGCCCCCAGACTAGTATAAATAGAGCATGATTTCTCTCATTTTAAATAATTTCTCAAGATTTTAATCTTCTAAGCTCTATACATTCTAAGCCTTTCTCTGAGCCACACTCTTCCAAATCTCCTTAGCCACAACATCCTAATCCCCAAGGTGCCTCGGTGCGATTCAGCTAGAAGTTGTGCAAGAGTTATAAAGTGTTCTCACTTGGAAAATTCTATATTTTTTCTCTGCAAAGTTGAAGTAGTCGAGCACTTCGGATCAAAATCTCGTATTGTAAAGAAATGACAAGCCTTCGGATCAAAGATTGTGCTTCACTGATAGTGGATTCAAGCTACAAGCTTGAGTTCTCGGGACAGTACTAGTTCTCCACGAGGAAAACTAGTATACATCTTGGTGTTTGCATTTGCTCTTCCTTACTCTTTTTTACTTTTTACATTATTATTTCTCTGATTATTTACTCTGTTAGTAGTTGCTTCCTAAACTTAGCCTTAATAAGTTTTTAATTGGTCATAATAGACACAAAACTCTATTCACCCCCCTTTAGAGTTGCCTATACGATATTTTACCACAGTCAGGACTTTTGAATAAATTGTCCAGTCTTATAAACTAGATTGATAACTAGAAGAATTTAGAAAAAAATTCTGGCTACATGCAATCCCGACATCGCAGCGACACCAGAGGATTTGGAGCTCCCCGTCATGAGGGTTACACTTCTAGCACACTGTCGAATGTTGTATTACAAGTAAAATAACTATAAAAGTTAATTATATTATGTATCTCGTACGTCTGGATGATCCGGATCGACTGCAGGGCATATGGCTGTATAAAATTTTCAAACTGCATGTGTTAGTAACTAGACTGTGATAACCCTAGATAGTTAATAATAGCAAGCCGAAGGGCATGATTGGTCATGATTGCTTAATTTTTAGTCTAGTCTAGTCACGTCCTGATTTATTTAACAATTGATCCAGAAATTATAACCTGAGTACTGATTCTAGATATCCTTCTTTAAATACTCCAAAACTGTTTAACTATTATTTTACCCGCTGCACTTATTTAAATGTTCCTTGGGCTATTTCTTATTGACTTGTGTGCATGCTGGTTTTTAGTTCCTAAGATTGGCTCCCTTATAGTACTTGCTGTTTTGGGGTCTGACCCCACTGGTTTTATATGGCCATATATCAGAGTAGGACCGCAGGATCTCATGTACTTCCTGCCTCAAGATGGTGAACACCAGGAGCACCCGGGGCCATGAGTAGGTTCACCACCCACTTGATCATGTATGATTATTCTTTTTAGGCATTTAGCCACCGAGCATGTGTTTAGCTCATATTTTGGGACTTGACATTCTAGCCTGCGAACCTACATGTAAAGTATATTCTAGACTATAGCTAAAGCTGATCATGTAATATTGTACTCTTGCTAGTTCTTTATTTTATAACAAACATCATGATCATCTGTGTATGTATAGTTTGGGATGTCTTACTATTATATGTTTGGTGATCATACATCTTGTAACTTGTTGCTTATTTGAGATTTAGACAACTAGGATTCTTGACCCAAGAATGAATGTTGGATTGTAGAGTAAAACCCTCATATGTCTAGACAGCCGTGGCCGTATCTCGGGGTATAGATTACTCTGGTGTACGTAGCTGGCTTTGTCTTTTCCCGTTCTCCAGTATTCTGGTTCTGGGGCATGACATGGTTTAAGTGGTGGCCCAAGAAGGTCTAAAAATTCAGAATTATGGGGGTTTACCTGATAATTTAGATGTCTCAAATCATGTTACTCCTTGATCTCCTCCAGTATCGAATTTATATCCCTAAAATCTTGATTTAACATCTACTTTGATTATCGATCAATTCTGTCCATCCCTTTGATATCTTTGTATCCTTTATCTTTTAGGAACAATGTTCCTGGTCCTTCCAATCATCCATTTAGAGTTCCTCTAGTAGGAGGAAAATATCCTGATATCCATCAAACCCTTGAGGTTCATCCTCAGCATTCTGGGATCGGGTCCAGAATAGCTCAAAATGAGGAACCTCAGATCCAGATAGTACCTCTCGTATAACTAGTAACTGATGTAGGAAGGAACAACATTGTGTTAATTGGTATCCTTCGGGAATTATTGGCATCTCAAGGACGTCCGGATGACACCCTGACTCGGTCAGTGCAAGAAGCTTTGGAAATAGGCGGACCTCGTGCCAACAACTCAGCAAGCAACTCCAACCCTCGTATTTCTATGGCACCAAGGATGCGATTGCATCGGACCCGTGGCTTCAGGATTTTGAGGCTATTCTAGAGGCAACTGGAGTTTCGTCCAGAAAGCAAGTCTCGGTGGTTCGGTTGCAGTTGCTAGATTTGGCCCGAGACTGGTGGGCAGCACAGAAGGTTTCACTAACATTACCCGTCCCCTGGGCCGCATTCAGCGAAAGGTTTTAGGTCAGATACTTTGATGTGGTATCGCGTTATGATCTGCAACAGAGATTTAATAAATTGAAGCAGATGGGCAGGATTGTCGACGGCTATGTGACAGAGTTATGTAGGTTAAGTCAGTTTGCTTCCACTTTGGTGGTTACCGAATTAGATCGAGCAAGGAGGTTCCAGCAGGGACTTCACCTAGAAATCATCTTGGCAGTAGAACACCTTGAGTTTCAGACGTTTGACACCGTGATGCGAGCGGCAAGGAGGTACGAGTACACCTCCCAGGGGGTTGTCAATAGAATTGGGGGCCGGAAGAGGACTTGTCACTACCACATTCTGAAAACAGGAGTATTTTCGACTTTTTGCAATATTTAATATTTTTGTAGTTACAATTAAATAATTGCATGATAGTATATTTAAATTAAATAACTGTGTGATGTGTTCATCTTATTTGTGTCACCCGTGCCTCCTAATGGAGATTGGATGCTTGCGTGACATTAGTTAGATAGTATCAAGACCTTGACAGCGTTCTACCGCCGACACTGCGGCGTAGGCTGGACGTACCCACGCACTCGTGCCCCTAAACCGGGTGCGGGTCGTGACACATTTTTAGTGGTGGCCCATGCAGGTCAGACTTCGCAAGTTGTGCGATGTCGTAGTAGTGTGGCATCTTTGTTACACTATTGCGTGCCTGCTATAGGACATAGGACATAGGATACTAGGATGAGAGAGGGTACTCAATCACAGATTATTTGAGAGATTCCTGGGACGACCCTTGAGAATCTCATTATAAATTCCAATTTAAATCCTTCCTCCTTGTTTTCGTCCGTTCTCACTTATTGATATTGAGTTGATTCTTGTTGACCAGTTGTTAACTTTAATTCTTGGTATCGTTGTGGAGTTTTGATTTCATATCGAGGTGAATTTTACGGACTAAACTTTACGGTATTATCTGATGACATATATTGATAAGAACAGGGAGAAAGGTAAAAATGTCTACTTTGGTTATGGAACCTAGAGTTTATCGCAGCCATATTAGCTGTCGTGACGAGAACGTAGGAACCTAACTTGGATGTACATACTGTAGTTATGAAATTTAGGGTCTCTCGCAGCCAGACCGGTTGGCGTGGCGAAGATTCTAGATGACATGATTATAGGGTTGCATACCTTAGTTACGGAACCTATCGTTTATCGCATCTATGCTTACTGGCGTGGCGAAGATTCTGTGTGTCATGATTTCTGACAGACGTGTATGATTATCAGGTTGTATCTTAAATTGGTTCTTAAAGTATCATCTCAAGACTTATCTATTTTCGTTATTCTAGGACTTTGTTCCATCGCTTCTTTTCTTTACTAGCAGTAAAGATACCTTCCGTCCTTGATCCAGTTCCTTTTGAGCTTATTTTCTTTGAGGATTCCTTGTTAGTATGATGATTAGTGACTTACAATTATTTCTGTGGCTTGAGTATTAGCATTGACTGAGTGTTGCCTGTGAGTTGTAAGTGTTTCCTAGTTGGACATGTGAGCAGTAGGCATCAATCTAGAGTTAACCCATAGCGTAGTGCCTTGTAGCAATGGTTCTATGATAGGTGTGTTATAGTTAGTATTGGCACTATAGGTAGAGGAGAAAAAGTATCAGTGATGATGATCATTGGAAGCAATAGTGCAAATAATTCGGACAGTACAATTTTCGTACACAGTTGAGGTTGTAAATAATTGGTGTATTAGTGTGCACCTTGAGTATTAGAGACTGTGAGTATTTATATGTATACTTGTGGATTCAATTTTATCGTTTGAAGAGTGTAATGAATTGCAATTCTAAGAATTTTAAGGAGTTAAGGTTTTTATGTAATGCTCGAGGATTCAATTTGGTTCAATGAGCCTAGACAAAGCTGTAAAGATTTTTGGAAGTGATTAAATTTTTGTTTCAGCTTCTGAACATCTGACTTTGAGGAAAACATATGCATTTTACTTTAAAATTTATTCGAGGAGTTATTTTGAGGAATTTTATTTGAGGATAAAATCTTATAGTGAGAGAGATATATGAGTAGATGATATACATGTGTAAGGATCTGATGACTTGGGTATGATTGAGATCTCACTGCCAACTGACTTGGGTGTCAATCTAGGGTTGTATTAGAGAGAGCAGTACTTAGCATAGTGTGTTGCAATTGATATGCACTTGAGTGATAAGAATAACTAGTATCAACTATTGCAGTAGGTAAGGAAGCTAGCAGTGAGTATGCTTGTAGTAGAGTGTGGTACCTAAAGAGATAGAGGTATCAAACTTTACATGCATCAATTGACCTATGATTATATTAGAGATAGAAGATACTGCAAGTAATATGTTAGCAGGTTCTTTCTTTTCTTTCCTCATGTTCTTTTGTCTTCTGATTGATTGATACCTTAGTACCATAGCTTATGCATGAATTCTTGTTATAATGTAGTTAGTAATACCCCTGATACAGAGACTGCAATACCATGACAAAAGACACCATGATCATACATATTTTTCTTAGGTTGCTTGTTGAATGGTTATAGGTAGAATTCTCTTAGACTTTGATTGTTGAGGATTTAACTGTAGTAAAGATTAACGAAGAGGTTATGACTTGACAAAGAGAGACAAGGTGCCTTAAATTTTGAGGAAAAATATTTAAATTAAATAAGGAGTTGGGAATTTAATATGGCGTAATTGAAGTTGTGTTAAATCATTAATTTTAAAAAGATTATGAAATGATTGAATTTATCATTAAATTTGAGGAATTTAAGAAGGCCATCGATATATTTATTGGACTGCAAGTTATGAACTTATATCTTGAATATTGTATTAGAGGTTTCATAAGTATTACATCGTTGCATATTATGTGGAAAAAAAAATCGAGGAATAAGAACACAAATGGATTAGTGTTGAATTCAAATTTTGGGATGAGATTCAATTTTAGAATATGCATTGATTGGATTTCAATTAGAGGATTGAATATTAAATTTTTGTATTTCGTTATTAACCTAAAATTTTAGAGGATATTGTGCTAAGAATGGGATTTGATTTTATATTTGAAGATTTTTAGGGATATGATATTTATAAAACTTTGAAAAATTATTGTGAAATAACAATATGGAGTAGTTCATGATTATATGATTTGATGAATTTAAATTTGATGGTAGTAAATAAATAAATAAAACAATCGAGGATTTAAAAATTCGAGGATAAACATTGATTTAAATAAAGGGTCAAGAATTTAACATGGCAGAATTTATGACTTATCAATTCCAGGAAGATTATGACATGATTAAATGGGTTATAAATTTTGGAAATTTGGGGGATTATCAATATATTTAATTGATTGCAAGTTGTGAATTTTAAAATATTATATTTGGATGTGGCATTGTTGAGCATTTTGAGGAAGAAAAATTTTTGATGAATAAATGTTTAAATTCAAACTTGTGGGACGAGATTACAATTATATATATGTGCATTGATTAAATCAAATTGAGGAGTGGATATTAAATTCCGAGTATTGAATTATTAACTAAAACTTTCAAGGAAATTTTTGATAAAAATAGACTTTGATTTCATTTCGAGGATTTTTTTCAGGAATGAAATAATATCAAAAATTTTGAAATTATGAAAAGACCTTGCGGATTATTACCTGATGTCGTGGTTGATGAATTTAAGTTTGAGGGAAATAATAATGTGTACGATTAAATGCTACTTTGAGGATTTTAAATTTCTAGGACGAAATTCTTTTAAGGTGGGTAGACTTGTCACTACCACATTCTGAAAACAGGAGTATTTTCGACTTTTTGCAATATTTAATATTTTTGTAGTTACAATTAAATAATTGCATGATAGTATATTTAAATTAAATAACTGTGTGATGTGTTCATCTTATTTGTGTCATCCGTGCCTCCTAATGGAGATTGGATGCTTGCGTGACATTAGTTAGATAGTATCAAGACCTTGACAGCGTTCTACCGCCGACACTGCGGCGTAGGCTGGACGTACCCACGCACTCGTGCCCCTAAACCGGGTGCGGGTCGTGATAGGACTCACATATAAGGGGGTTCTTACACCCAGTCTTCAGCACCAGCTCCAGCAGTACGAGATTTGACGATTGGAACCCCCGACCAGGACAACTTCGATAGCATCATTTCAGCGACCAACTCCGACACGTCCTCAACAACAGAGATCATCTCCTTTAGTGGGATATTCTCATTTTAGAAAACCAGGGAACATTTTATCAGAGTGTCGTAGAGCACAAGGGTTGTGCCTAGTCTATGGAGCTTCAGACCATAGGGTAGGATCTTGCCTACGTAGAGCCAGTTCATCATCATCTTACCCGGCATGACCACAATACAGGGCTCCAGTATTGGTTTAGCAAAACCAGGGTCTGAGGCTTTTGCCGACCCAGTCCCAAGTATTCCAGCAGCAGAGGCCACAACAGTATGCACAGGCCCCAAGCTCAAGTACAAGCGAGGCAAGGAGGTCCACAGAAGCGAGGACCAGCACAAAGAGGACTAGGACAGGCGATGGCACTCATTATGGTAGATCAGTTAGCTTCTAGTGAAGTGGTGGCAGGTACCATTCTCGTCAACTCTCATTCAGCTTCAATATTGTTTGATTTTGGTGCATCATATTCCTTTATGTCTGCATAATTTAGGACACGAGTTGGATTGGACCCCGAATCCTTATCAGTAAGACTCAATATACTTACTGGTAATAGTATCGTAGGAGTAGATAAAGGGTATACCGCATGTCGTGCCATAGTGTGCGGGAGAGATTTTTCTGCTAGACTGATAGATTTTTCGATAGACGATTATGACATCGTCCTAGGAATTGATTGGTTGAGTGCTCGACATGCATCGATAGATTTTCATGATGGCAAGGTTATCTTTTGTATCCCCGGAGAATTCTCATTTTCTAGAGGAGAGATGGAGTCTCCGTCAGCAATTATGAGAATGACAGTAGCAGAAGGAGTACAATTCCCCAGAGTGGTCAGTGAGTTTCAAGATGTATTCCCGAAAGAACTTCCAAGCATGCTACCAGAAACAGAGATTGAGTTTACCATCGATCTACTTCCACGAACAACACCAGTATCAAAGATAGTCTACATGATAGCACCATCAGAGTTGGAAGTCTTGTACCTAATGATTGAAGAATTGAGAACCAAGGGATTCATTCATTCTAGTAGATCGCTTAGGGGAGCCCCAATACTTGTGAAGAAGAATAATGGAGTACCATGATTATATGTTGATTATCGTACCCTCAATGAGGTAACCATTAAGAACAAGTATCCCTTGCCAATGATCGATGACTTATTCGATCGGCTTAGTAGAGCAGCAGTGTTTTCCAAGATTGATCTGCGGTCGGGATATCATCAGATCAGAGTCAAAAAGCAGGATATACCTAAGACGGTGTTCAGATTAAGATATAAATATTGGGAGTTTCTAGTAATTTCCTTTGGAGCAACCAATGCGCCAGCAGTGTTTATGGATCTCATGAATCGTATCTTCATGCCATACTTGGACAAGTTCATGATTGTGCTCATTGACGACATATTGGTGTACAGTCAAAGTGAAACAGAGCACGAGTAACATCTTCGTATAGTTCTTCAAGCCCTTAGAGAACATAAGCTATATGACAAGTCCAGCAAGTGCGAGTTCTGGCATGATCATATTTCATACTTAGGACATACTATTGTTAAAGGAGGAGTTAAAGTGGATCCCCAGAAGATAGAAGCCATTGAGACATGGCCAGTTTCCTGAACAGTTGTAAAATTTCATAGTTTCCTGGGACTAGCAGAATATTATCGAAGATTTATGTCAGACTTTGCTAGAATTTATGTACCCTTGACATAATTGACTCGTAAGGATGTGCACTTTGATTGGAGAGATGAATGTCAAACCCTTTTAAGAAGCTCAAACAGAAGTTGATTATGGCACCAATTTTGTGTCTTCCAGATGGATCAGGTGGGTTCACTGTATATTGTTATGCGTCAGGAAAAGGACTAGGGTGTGTTCTTATACAGTATGTCAAGGTTATAGCTTATGCATCTCTGCAGCTTTGAGACTATGAGAAGAATTATCCGACGCATGACTTGGAGTTAGTAACAGTTGTCTTTGTACTCAAACTTTGGAGATATTATCTATATGGAGATCGATTAGAGATTTTTACCGATCACAAGAGTTTAAAGTATGTCTTTGCCCAGAAAGACCTCAATATGAGGCAGAGGAGATGGCTAGAGCAGATGACAAACTATGATATTGACCTTCAGTATCACCCTGAGAGTAGGAGCTTAATTTCTTAGGGCACAACGAGAAATTTTAGAAGAACTTCAGGAGATAGGCATAGAAGTAGTATTACCTGGAAATACGGCATTGATGACTGTCTTGCAAGTTCAATCTAGTATAGTGGAGAGGGTCAAAGCAGCACAGTCTGCAAATGTCAAGCTTCAGTGACATATGGTAGAGTGTGAGGCAGGACGTAGACCCAAACTAAGCATTCATGGTGAAGAAACTCTCCAATTTTATAATTGTCTTTGTTTATCAAGTGGAGATATCCATCAAGAGATCATGTCAAAAGCCCACAGTTCTCAGTATTTTGTTCACCCAGATGAAAAAAGATGTACAGATATATTCATCTGTATTTCTGGTGGAATGGTATGAAGAGGGAAATAGCCCAATTTGTCTCTCGATGTTTGGTTTGCCAATAGGTTAAAGCTGAGCGTTAGAGACCATCAGGAATTCTTCAACCTTTACCAATTTTTGAGTGGAAGTGGGAGCATATCACCATAAATTTTATGATCGATCTTCAGAGATACTATTTGGGTAATAGTTGATTGACTCAAGAAGGTTGTTCACTTCCTTCCCTACAGAGTAGGATAGTCTATAAAGCAGTTGGCCCAGGTGTACATGAATCAGATTGTCAGACTTCATGGAGTACCAATTAGCATCGTATCAGATAGAGATTCCAGATTCACATCTTAGTTTTGGCAGAGCCTTCAGCAGAGTTTGGGTACCCGTCTGAAGTTCAGATCAACTTATCATCCACTGACAGATGATCAATCAGAATGTACCATCCAGACCCTACATGATATGCTTCCATCATGTACCCTTGACTTTGGTGGTTCATGGGAGGATCACTTGCACTTGGTCAAATTCTTTTACAACAACAGTTTTCAAGCAAGTATACAGATGGAACCCTTTGAGGTACTATATGGCATAAAGTGCAGATCCCTGTAGAAGCATAAAAAATTATGCAGGCCGCATAGAGGTCATGACCCTTCAAATTGAAAGCTGGCCGCAGAGAAACCACATTGGACTCATACGACCTGATCAGCCAAGGATTGGAAAGCCGCATAGTAGAGACTATGCAGCCTGAACAACCGCAGAGCATAGGGGCCGTATAAGACACCCTTGGCACTACATTCAATGCCTGACAGACTCTCTGACACATCATTCATCACACCGAGACGATTCGATACTCGTGAAGACGGTGGCTCAAAAAAGACAAAAATTCATATAAACTCATGGATGGTCTCGTTAGACGTGCTACGCCATGTGCTCATATGCAGCTACATACCTATGCGTCCTCATCATCATGCGGCCAGAGTGACCATCCGACCAAGGCCAAACAAGAGCACGTATGCGGCCACAAAACTGTGCGGCCATAGTGTCTATCCGACCAAGGCCAAACGAGAGCACGTATGCAGCCACAATGTTATGCGTCCTGTGTGTCCATCAGATATAGGCCAAATGAGAGCATGTAAACCCCCTGATTTTTCAAGAATTTTTAAATTTGGATTTTTACAATTTTCTGGAATTTTATGGGATTTTTCTGTAATTAAAAACAGGATTTTAATTATTAAATGATTTTTATTTGATAATAAATAATATTAAAATATTATGAAAATAATATTTTTGGGTGTAAAATGAAAAATTGGACTTAGGGTAATTTTTCTGGAATTTATTGGACCCCGGACCTATTTTTAATCACCTAAAAACATTTATTTAATTATTTAATTATTTAATTATCTATTTAATTAGTTATTTATTTTTATTATATAAACCCGGCCCAACTCGGCCCACGGCCCAGCCCGGCCCAACCTCCCCCGGCCCATTCGGCCTACCGGGTCGGGTCGGGTCTGCCCAAACCCGACCCGCATCCAACTCGCTACCCGCGAGCCCCTCTCCCCCACGACCCGCTCGGCCTCCGCAACTGCCGCTCCGCCCGCGCCTGCCGCCGCTTCCCCCGCCTCCGGCTGCGCCACCCCGCGCCCACGTCGCCCCACGTCGGCCCCCTCCACCGCATCTCCCGGCCGCGCCCGCCTTTATAAACCCCTCCCCTCCGTTCACCTACCCCGACTCCCTCCGCCCTGTTCCACCGACTCCGTCCGCCGCTCCCCGCCACAGCACCGCCTCGCCCGGCCCAGCCCTTCCCAGCCGCACAGCCTTCTCCCCAGCCCTCTCCTCCTTCCTCCCCTCCTCTTCTCTGGCCAGCGGCAGCAGCAGCAGCCGAGTCCAGCGCCCCGCCGCGCGCCGCCGTTCGGCTTCCTCGCCGCGCCGCGCCGCGCTGCCCCGCCCTAGCCTCCGGCCGTCGCCGCCCCGCTGCCCCCGGCCCCTCCGCCTCAGCCCGGTCGCCGCAGCTCCACCCAAAGCCCTAACCTTAGACGCAGGACACGGGACACGGGACACAGGACACAGTGTCCTATGTCGTGTCGGACACGGTGAACCCCAGTTTTTGAGCCCTGTTCAGGTACGTGTATCTTTCTGCTCGTAACCTCATTTTCGATTCCGTCAGTTGCATTGCGTAGCCTGCCTGACCCCCTCGGTGCTCGTGCAACCCGCTCGGGGCATCGCGTCCTGTGGCGATCGCGAACCGCAATCCAAAAACAGAAAAAAACAACGTCCCGATTTACCCCGAAACTGGGTACGTCCCGCCAAACGGGATGACTTGGTCGCGTGCGGTCTTCACAGATACGTGCGTGTCGTTGATACGGACGTGTGGGTTTTCACGGAAGTTAATTCAGATGTGCGAGCACACCGGAATCAACGCGTATCCGCGGACACCGTCCCGTATCCGCCTTTTCTGAATCGAGCCCTAACTTTGTGTACACACGTCGGATCGAAACAAAACTTGCGCCATCGGACTCGTAGCAATACGCTGGTCCTGTGACCCAAGTTTGGTTCAATTCTGAGAACGTTGACGAAATCGCGTGTCGTGGGCCCCACAGGCCCCGTCCGACGGACGATTTTGTGATCGGCTCATCGGAATCCAATTCTGGAAGTTTTGTTGGGTTCGTATCATCGTTCCTGACCTGTTGACACTAAGTTTGGTGAATTTGGAAACCTTTGACCCTGACATATTTTTCGGTGCAAAGCGGGCCCACATGTGGACCCCTTTTTGACCCGAAATTGTCATTTTTGCCCTTGTCTCCAAATTGGACTCAAGGACAGACGTTTTTAGCTGATTGATATTTTCTGGATCTGATATTGATATTTATTTCAGTAACCGGAGTACCGCCTGCAATTCCAGCTGAAGTCAGAGCAGCAATTGGAACCAGAACCGCAGGCAAGTGTACCTTGCCAAACCCTGATAGAAAATCGTACAAAATTGGCCTATGCGTCCAGCCCGCAGTGGCAATCAGACAGGGTCGGTCTAAAGAGTTTTTCGTTAAAAACTTGGGCAAGTTCTTATATGAACCCCAGGTCAGGAAGTAAAGTCAACATCTACGCACCCATGTGCTCGGTCTACCGGACTCATAAGAAGGTGCAAAGGTGAGTCAGCCCTCGCTTGACTTATGCAACGTGATCAATTACAAGCGAAAAGCGAGAGAAACAACTACGATATATGAAGTGTCCTCCCCAGGACATCACTGTGCCAACATTATCATCAACTACTGCTGTAACAAAGCAACGGTACTTACAAAAAGGTAGTCGATATTCCAGCGGCTGCAACCAAAGGCACCCACCCGGTTGTAACCTGGAGAACAGGTGCAAGCACAAGAGGAAGAGGAGCTTCCCTTTACCTCATGTTATTCTGCTCGAAAGTCCTCCTCCAAAGGGAAGTCAGAAGTCCAGCACCTCCAGTCCGACGCTCTCGGCCAACAGGTCAAGAAGACGGGCCCAAGGGAGACAGGCAGTGGAACCCACGAAAGTTATTTTATAGGGTACCCACTCAAAGAAGAATATGCCAGCCACTGGGGATAGTTCTTCCTCAGGACCCCAGGTGGCTAAGCAAACTAGGGTTTGTAATCCCCCAGACCTTTATGACAATCCAACGTTCCGAGAAGATGGTGATTCCCATAGAACAAATACGGAGATCCCTGGGGTTAGCCACCCTCGTCAAGAGGACGCAACTTCCTACATTGGGGGTAGTGTTCCCTCTGAGTCTGAAAAGGATGCGACGCTACCAACTTTCTCGGATGATTATTCACGGCAAGAGACTGGGGCAGAAAGTGCAATTTCTAATATCCTATTTATTTCTCTCTATGTGAGAACAACATACATGGCAGGGAACAACCACGAGGGCCCCAATGATTGACAGCGCCTTGAAACCCTCGAGTCCATGATGTAGACCATGAGCGCATCAATACAAGCTGTCACGCCCCAATACCAGAATACGGAGACGGATATGTCTAGCTATCCCATATAAGTTACTATACGTCGTACGACGATCACGGCTGTAATACGACAAGGGGTACATGCTACATTCAAGTCACTTAGGGTCACACAAATATCTATACCTCAATCAATCAAACAAGAAACAATAAATATAAAGTATATATGATAAAGCAATAAGACGTCCCAAACGCTTTCTCAAAATATTCTGGAGATCAGCTGTACAAAATAAGAAGCTAAAAGAGTAACAAAAGTACATGATAGTGATTATTTGCAGTCTGATTTAATATAATCATGTAAGGATACTAATGTCCAGATGTGCCGACTAACAGGTGATGTTGGCTAAACGTCCACAAGAAATAAATGTACAATGACGAGCAAGGAAGAAGAAAATCCACTCGTTATCATGTGGGACCATGTTCCAGGTATGCACCATGAGTCGGGAAAAAGTAGGCTGGATCCTCGGGTGTTGGCTCAAAATCTGGCCATGCAAAACCAGTTGGGTTAGACCCCAAATAGCAAGTACCACAAATAAGTACGAAAATGGAGAAACAAAAACCCCAACAATATATATATATATATATATATATGTATATATATATATATATATATGTATATATATATATATATATATGTATATATATATATATATATATATATATATATATATATGTATATGTTTTGTGTCATAGTTCAGGTCCATGGAATATCCTAGCACAAAGACCTAACCCTTCAACCAAACAAGGACAATGGTTGAAATATTAAACAATTATAGTCTATGACCCTAGACTACTAACAGAATAATACAATCAAAATCAAGTCTAATTTCATTATATCTGTCAATCACTTGTACGGCTTGCTAATTGTTGAGTCAGAGGTTATCTCAAAAATAATGCATAATGGGTATCCTCAGATCACTCCATTGCCAAATATGGACTAACTGAGCCAAAATAAACGAATATACAGGCACTTCTCTAATGCACCAGTTTCCCATAGGGCCATTACGCTAAATCACGGTATTAGCGATTCCAGTGCTCCTATAGGGAGACAATGACTCGACGTTATTTATAATAGGTCAGATAATGTACTCCACTAAGGCGGATGATATACAATATCTGTAGTGGCCAGCCCACAGTGCACTTAAAATGAATCTTTGTGGGAAGGTTCGTTGGCAATGATCTCGGGATATCGTTTTCTCCAAATGTTACTACCACTTTTAGTTACCTAATTAGTCCTATATTGTGTTTGAAATCTCAAGACGTCACATGAGAATTTCCCTTAAGATGTCGTACAAAGTACGGGCATGCTAGATACGAATCCACGAAAGTTCAATATGGATTCACTACCATAATAAGGCAAATTATCGACGCAGGAAAGAGTCGCCAAATGTTTAAATTACGTTGCTAATACTAAGTAGTGACGTATTTAGCGACATTTTGATTAAGCCACCAAAAAGCTAGTCGTTGATCAAAATAACGTCAAAAAATGTCACTATGGCGACGTAATTTAGCGACGTTACAAAGTCGCAAGAATGGCGACTATTAGCGTCGTTGGTCGCCAAATTTGTTACATTTTATTTTAGTGGGTAATTGTTGTTAAATTTAGCGACAAATTATGACATAATCAGCGACAAAAAGCTGACATGGCCAAAATTGCCATGTCAGCAATATTTAGCGACGTTTAGTGACTTTCAGCGACGTAAAATAAATTATTTGCCAGTTTAGCGACGTCATTAGTGACTCATATGGACTTCACTAAACGTCGTTGAACGTCGCGCACATTGAAAAATAAAAAATAAAAATAAATGAATGCCTGCAATATCATAATATAACATGCCTGCAGTATGATCATATTTCAAATAAATAGACAGACCCAGAGCAACCCTCCATTGAATTTCCTGGGTTTGTCTACCCCTTCGGTGGAACACTCAACACCGGTACAATCACGCAATAACAATGATGAAATAAATCAATAAAAAGCTCCAAGGCCCGAATGTAGTCCCACAATATCCAGTCATAATAAAAATATACAAATAAGTCACACAATAAAAGTGTACAAATAATAAAGACAAACTCCCATGAATGGGCCAATACACACAAGTCCAAAAAAACTACTACTGATCAGGAGAAGATGCCGCATCGAATCTGAGATAATAGCGCGTCAAACTGCTCATGTTTAAGCATCATGAAACCTGATGCAGGAGTCAATGTAGATGACGATGCAGGCGGACCAGGAGGACGTTGTTGCTCCAACTCTGCCAGTCGAGCGTTGCAAGTATCCATGACAGATAATAACCTCCTAGTACTATGCTCCACTCGTTCGCCCATCTGAAGATGTGATGACTGCATCCTCGATAGTGAAGCGTCCACGATCTCCACTCGCAAGCTTATCTCAATATGTAATGCCTGCATCCTCGATAGTGTGGTGCCCACGGTCAACTGCGACTCCTATAGCGACGTCATATTCCAGAACTGGATTTCGATGAGCCGATCACAAAATCGCCCGTCAAGTGGAGCCATGGGGCCCACGATACGGGGCTTCATCAACGTTCTCAGAATCGAACCAAACTTGGGTCACAGGACCTATGTATCACTACGAGTCCGATGGTACAAGTTTTGTTTTGAAATGACGAGTGTACACAAAGTTACAACGAGTTACAGAACAGGCCCGATACGGGATATTTTCGACGGATACGCGTATAAAAGAAAATGCTTCATATACGAGTATAAAAGTGTGGTTTGGTACCATCGGGCCACGAGAAGGTCTGTAAGTTGGCACCTACGAGTCACCGACCGTTATGAGAATGAACAAAACGAGAAGGATCAACAATGCGAGGCTTTACTTACATGTATTTACTATGCAAATTATGCTTCGATTTTATTTACATAGTCGTTGCATGGTCAGGGACAACTTGTGCACAAGGTTTAGTAAGTTTTCTCGAAAGAGATGCACCGAGGCACCGGGATCGTTTGACCTAGGAGGAAACATAGTGCTTTGGTAGTACTGGATATAAAGGAGACATTCATTTGGGATCACAACCTCATGAATGGCGCTTCATACGTCCTTCGAAGTCCTATATGGCATGTCCCTCGTGGTGCGAAACCATATCACCAATGACCCTCATTTAGTTAGGATGCATACTAACAAGAATATTTATGCAGGCTTAACGTTATCTCGGTTAAGAATGATTCGTATTAATTATGTTATGGCAAATCTTTGTTTTGTAGAGATACGACGAGTGGGCGGTTGGTAAGAATCGTCGTTAGGCGATATGTACATATTTTACATATATTCAATCTATCCTAATATTTCCAAAGTATGTTTCATTATGCTGCTAAATAATCTTATCATTGAAATAACCCTAGTTCTTACTAAAAAAGTCACTAAGTTAATATGAATGCTCTTCACATGAATACTTAGTGTCGATTTAGACGAGTGGGCTAGTTTCTGCTCACCAGTACGCGATATGTACTGACCCACGTTTGTGGGCATCCCCAGGTACTCGGCATTAGGAAAGTAGCTGGAACGGTTCTGAGGCATCGAAGCATTGTTGGGACGCGCAGAAGCTCTTCTTCCATTGTAGGTGTCTTCTGTTATAAAGGGCATAATGTATGGAACAGTGGAATTCAGTTGTATCAGTGAGAGTGTAAGACAAGACGACAAATATCAATGTAAGCCAATTGGCCAAGTATTAGTTGTATTGAGAGCTTTGTAAATCTTTTGTAAGCCATGTACTCAATTATCATATTCAATAAAGAGAAGCTTTTTATTATATTCATTGTGACTTCAATTTTTCTGCTTAATTTTGCTGCGATGTCGTTGTTTCTGAGATATACCATGCCTTGTCTATCTTTTTGCCTTGTACAAGTGCACTCTAGGCTTGTACGGCATCACGTCCGTGGATACTTTCGGTTTTTCGGAATTGGGGCATGACATGTTCGATTTGGCGGTGGTGGTGGTGGTGGTGGCGGCGGTGGCGGCGAATCTAGTAGAACGGTGGATTCTGAAGAATAGGGACGGATCCAGAAATAAAGTAGGATAGGCTAAAGTGGATTGGGATGGACTAGGTGTGGACTAACTCCTAAATAAAAAATAAAAAAAATCTATATAGAAAAAAAAAATTGTTGAGTGGGCTCCAGTCCACCCTAACCTCTATCTATATTCGTCCATGCCGAAGAAGATGGCTGCGATCAGCAGCAACAACAACAACAACATAAGTTGCTTGATAAGTTACTTAGAAAAAAGAAGGCTGACACAAGCAAAGCAGAGCAAAGAAAGCCTTTTGGAATCAGGAAGCCGAATCTTTATCATGAAAGAAGAAGCAAAGGTCCAATGAAAACAACATTAATCAGACGAGAAATTATTCAGTGGGTCATTGTGACTTGGTCAGAATTTTCATCTACCAGCACAATGCTTACTATTAAAATAATAATAAATTATTATAATAACACATTTATATACAGAGTGCCACAATACTTATTATCTAACTATGAATATACAATTATACTAATTAAACATACAAAATAAAGCATGTGTATTGTAATCAGTTGGAGAAAGTATGCTTGACCGATCCTCCAGACGACTTACGGTTGATGGCACAAAAATATATCCAGAGTTCCTCAAAAGTAAGAAGAATCTAACCATAAATCATAATTTATATAACCATAATTAAATTCTAATTGCTAATATAGTAATATTAATATAAAGTTATAAAGGGTGAGTTTTGTAATTAACTTTTGTTCATGGGCTTTTGTAAAAAAAATTATTCTTTTTAGATCACATGCATGTGAACCATATTACACCTTCTTGTTATTTTTGCTCTCTCTTTCCTAACATGTTGTGGGGTCTTCATCTCCTATGTGAGCTCGGCGTCTCCAGCAGCTCAGCAGTACATTTGTACGGGGACCAGCAGCTCAACAACTCAGCAGTATTAAAAAAAATTAAAATTTCAGGGGACGTCTAGGGACCACGTGGCAGTGGTGAGTCTTAAGTCCCCTCCAATAGTGCATTGTTGCACCACTCGTCCCTCTAATTAATAGTGCATTTCGACGCCACTGAGACTAAATTAGAGGAAAAAAATATAGAGTAGTATGACAATGCACTATTGGAGATGATTCGAGGCTCACAACTGTCACCTGGTGAATCTGACCATATCTTCAAACATTGTGCAGGGACGACTTTAAGCCCACACAGTCTGGTTATAGATAACTTGCAATGGAAAAACGTATGCAAATAATGAATACTAAGTAGTTATAGATAAAACAACAGACGAAGCCAGCCTCTTGAATTTGAACTGTCTTCAGAGTATCGAATTCTTGAATGCTCGTCACCCTCGTCGCAAATAACTGGCATTGTTGCTTGGGAGTCCTAATTGTTGATTGGAAGTCCTTAAGATTAAGGCGAATATGGTTAGAGAATGTTAGTCTCTTTTGATTATAGAATATGAAAGACTTTACTCTTTAGGGTTAAGATAGAAAATTGTTTTTGGTGATCCAATATGTGTACTCCAGCTATCCACCTAATGGAGTGTGAATAACAACTCCATATAATATGGAAGTTTTTACTCTTTAGGTCAAGATACGGAATTGTTATTTGTGTTACAATATATGTACTTCAGCACTCCACCTAATGGAGTGCGAATAATAAGTCTCATCTGGATTTGTTATTCATACTCCAACTTGTTGTGTGTTTGAGTACAAATTGGAACGTGAATAATAATTATCTCAAAGATATAGGTATCTTATAGGAGAGTTGTTGGAGATGTAAATCAAATTGTACTTTTTCAAAAAGTCAAGTTTATTGTTACATGCATGAATGTATTTAGAAATACCAAAAGTCATGTTCATTGCTCTTGATGTATCTTGAGTCCTATAATTAACTATGTAAGCAAACCGTTGTAGTGTGGAAAAAAGTAAAGAACAAAGTTGTTTATTCTACCTCTAAAATCAAATATCTTCTTTTGTGTTATCATCCTCTTTGTATATCCTAAAAGTTATACAATCCAGCAACAAAGAAGATAGTGATCAATCGAGATGTTTGATTTAACGAAGCTTCAACCTATGAAGGTGATACAAGTACAACTCATACTCTTATACAATAAGTTGAATAAGTTGAATCTCAAACTGAAAGTGCATCCCCAACTTCACCAAGAGAAGATGTGCATCAAAAATCTCCTAGAAAGACAAGAAGTATACAAGAACTTTATGACTCAACTGAGCAAGATGATTCAAATGATATTGTCTATTTTGTTTTCTCTGCAGGAGAAGATCCAATTTCATTTGAAGATGCAAATAAGGAAGAAACTTGGAGGAAGCAATGAAGGAGGAGATGAAGTCTATTGAGAAGAATGATACGTGGGAGCTCACATATCTACCTCCAAACAAGATTTTCATTGGTAAAATATGGGTGTACAAACTCAAGAAGAATCCTGATGTCTTCAACCTTAGCAGCGGAACAATTTCATGGAGTTAAAAGAAGCAGCCAATTATGGCACTTTCTACCACAGAAGCAGAGTATATTGCTGCATCTTCTACAGCATGTCAAAGTATTTAGCTAAAAGGTGTTTTAGAAAGCATGAAGTTCAAGCAAGAAAGACCAACAACAATTTGTTGTGACAACAAATCAGCTATATCTATCTCAAATGATCCAGTCCTACATGGAAGGATAAAACATATCCGTATGCTATTTCACTTCTTGAGAGAACTTGTTCATGAAGAAGAAATTAATATTGAATATTGCAGAACTGAAGATGATCAACTAGCAGATGTGTTTATAAAATCTCTAGGAGGACAAGGAAAAATGTCGAAGCTTTAGGATTTAAAAGCAAATTTGATTTATGGGAGGCATTGTTGGAGATGTAAACGAAATTGTGATTTTTCAAATAGTCAAGTTCATTGTTGCATGCATGGATGTATTTAGGAAGAGTCAATTGTTGCATGCATGAATGCATCTAGGAATACTAAGAGTCATGTTCATTGCTCTTGATGTATCTTGAGTCCTATAAATAACTATGTAAGCAAATCGTTGTAGTGTAAAAAAAGCAAGGAACAAAATTGTTTATTCGGTTCCTAAAATCAAATATCATTTTTTGTGTTATCCTCTTACTATCCGACAAGAGTCACAGATTAAACCACTCTTAGGAGTGTACCCAAATCCAGCCTGAAATTAAATGGGCTCAAGAAATAGAACTCCAGATAAACAAGAAAAAACTATTTCTGAAAGAGAAGCCATTTTACAGTTGTGCTTCAATGATAAAACTTCCCAAACTGGTAAAACCTCATGTTTTGTATGCTTAGACCACCACTAATTCCTCTTCCAAAGAGAACTAGTAAAAAACTTAATTATGCTGCTTGGTAGACTGTTACTTTTATTTTCCTTCTACCTTTTCATGAGAATGTTAATGAGAAAAGACAAACTTGGAGTAACCAGAGAGTGGGCTAGAAAAATCAATATGAAAATTGAACTGAGAGAAAAGGTAGAAAAAGATTGGAATAGAACAATTGACACAGACCAAAAAAAGGGGAGGTAGTGGATTCAGTCGAATTAGGATGAGAATTATTCGGTTTTTGACCCAAAAACGATTCGAAGTGAACCGAATCGAATAAGAGATTCGGTTCGGTTTAAAAAAAATTGGATTCGGTTTTGATTTTAAAAATATTAAAATTTTTTATTCTGTTTAAGTTTTGAATTTCAGTTTCAGTCCAAAACCGAAAATCGAATAAAATATATACAATTATATAAATATTCTCAATTCTATACATATTTTGTGATTAAAATGTGTATATTTTGAAAGCAACAATTATATGTATGTATTTTGAAGCCAAATTTTGATAATTTAACAACTATTCCAAACTTTGACGAAATACAATAAACGAGTGTATAAAAATTATAATTTTTAATATAATTTAACCATGATTCCATCTTTGAACCCTACCCATTAAACAATATAATTATTCCAACCAAATAAACCGAATAAACCAAATCGCTATTCGATTCGTTTCGGTTCGGTTCGATTTCAGTTTTTTTCTAATTTCGGTCCAGTTTCGATTTTGAATTTTTATAATTTCGGTCTATTCGATTTTGACTATTTTGGTTCGGTTGAAACCGAATAAACCGAACGCTCACCCCTAAATTGAATAGAGATAAAAGTCATCCATAGTGATCCGAGAATCCCGTGTGGAAGGGATCTCACACGACGTATCAAAATCACCATTGAACTATGAATCCCTTGTCCCACATCTTTGTTGGTTCCAAGGGTTGGTATAGATTGAGGGAAAAAATAAGCAGAGTTAAGTGGAATTAATTAAAAAAATATTGAGGAAAAGGGTAGTCGGTATATATAACATTGCTTGAATTTGTGGGAGAGTTAAGTAGGATGTGTTTAATAACTCTTACTTGGATTAGAGATTTTTAGTGGGAGAATGATTAATAAAAATACAATAGTTACTAAAATATTCTTATTATATGTAGTTTTGAGTGAGATGAGCAGTAATAAGGGAAAACGAGAAAAGACGATGCATCTGGACGGCAGCAAGTTGAAAGTCAAAAAGACGAAGAAGTTGATTGAAAGCAAGAAAAATAGAAGATAATGTCATAATACTTTATACAAATAAAAAAATATTTATGATTTTTTAAACAAAAACTCTCACTTCCTCTTGTTAACCATCCGATTTTGGGATTAAAAAAATAGACTCAAAGAAGCCTAAACAAACTCTTACTTAACTTTTTATGATTTTTTTCTCCTAAATTTTCATCCTCAAACTAAACATAATTTTTTTTTTCTCACTTAACTTTCTCTCAATTAGTACCCTTCATCCTTAATCAGCAGAGACGAAAGAAAATGGTGAGAGAAAAAAAAAATTATGCTTGATTTTCTTTACATAACCATCCCAAACCTGAGCCCTTCTGTAACATTGTAGCTAGAAACATGAGAACCCGATCCCTATATTTAACCAACTTCAGTAGGTAAGTAACACTGTCTTGCCCGTTGTTTCTTCATGTGTAATAACTCAAACAACGTGAAATATTAGTCTAAGGCACATCGGCACAATTCTTTCATAGAACAATGTGAAGAAGGAATCCTACTTAAAAACTTTTGTCTCTACAGGACAGTCAGGTTGTCTCTACGGGACAGTCAGGTTTTATAATGGAGAAAGAAAAGTAAATAAAGAAAGTAAGGGCTCTACCACATATTAGCTACATAGATCGAACTTGATATGAGGTCCATAAGAAGGCTGCCTCAGGTCCAAAATTTTAGAGGACACAAATTTATATTTATATATATATATATATATATATATATATATATATATATATATATATTAGCGCGCGTACGTTGCACGTATATTTAGTACCAAGTATTGTTTGAAAAAATAATTTATTTTGGATTTTTTTTATTTTGTAATTATAAGTTTTTTTTTAAATTTTTTTAGTATTTACTTGCGGCTTGGACAGATAAGAGGAAAGTTGATTTAGGTTTTTATTTATCTTCCGTAACAAAAAAAAATTTAATTAAATTGGTTGAATATTTACTTACGGTTTTAGATTTTTAATCTCCTGTAAGATTTTTTTTTAATTAAATTTGTTGAGTATTTACTTAGAATTTTAGATTTTTTTAATCTACCGTAAGGTTTCTCTCTCCCTTTAGTTTTTTTTTTTGTTAAGTAAACTGATTTAGTATTTATTTACGGTTTGGATGGATAAGAAAGAAGTTAGTTTAAGGTTTTATTTATCTCTCCCGTTAATTTTTTTTTTTTTTTTGTTAAGTAAATTTGTTTAGTATTTATTTACGGTTTGGATGGATAAGAAAGAAGTTGGTTTAAGATTTTATTAATCTCCCGTAAGTAATTTTTTAAAATTTTAATTTGTTTAAAGTTTTATTTATCTTTCCCGTTAGTTGTTTTTTGTTAAGTAAATTGGTTTAGTATTTATTTACGGTTTGGATGGATTAAAAAAAATTAGTTTAAGTTTTTATTTTTCTCTCCAGTTAGTTTTTTTTTGTTAAGTAAATTGGTTTAGTATTTATTTACGGTTTGGATGGATAAGAAATAAGTTAGTTTAAGATTTTATTTTTCTCTCCCATTAGTTTTTTTGGTAAGTAAATTGGTTTAGTATTTATTTACTCTTTTAATGGGAAAAAAAAGTTGGTTTATGGTTTTATTAATCTTCCGTAAGTTATTTTTTTTTAAATTAATTTGTTGAGTATTTACTGACGGCTTAGATGGCTCACTTTTGAACCGTTTTGAAGCCACATTATAATAGTAGAGATTATTTAACGTATGTAAGTTTAATTTTGAACAAAGGTCCAACAAACCCATTTTAATTCTTTTATTTTCCGTAAAAAAAAATTTGTTATAGGATATCTAGACGTCGTATACTAAAATACCAAGAGATAATTCGGTTACGCAGAACAAAGAAAAAAAAATTCGGTGCAGTCGTTGTCAAAATTTTCTTCCATTTTCGTTACTCTAACAGTCAGCGCGTGTGTGTCCTCTTGGAGGTAATTGGAACAAGTTACATTTTTTTTCCTTTTTATAATTATCTTTATGAACTATCTCAAACATTATTAGCTTTCTTTTTAATTATTTGTCTGGAACATCGACTTTATTTTTTGGTTTGGAACATTTTCATTTTTATTAGGATTTTATTATGACATATATTATTTTGGATATTATATTTTGTTTATTATTTTATTTCTTGATTTATGTGTTGATAATACTATTGTATCATCGTCCATTAAAAAAGATTTATATGAACATTAAAGTTCGAGAGCACTACTTTTAGAATTCGTCTCAGATCTCAAATTTTAAAGACCGACACTACATATCTCATAATAGTCTATAACATTTTTGACCTATAAAGAAGCATCAATGTGGCTCTCCTTACCAAGAGAAAACCAGATCATATATATTGTCAACAAATTTGAGCTTAGATCACAAATCAATGAGAACTTTCACTAATTAAATTACATTTCTTGCACTATCTTTTGATTTTTATGAATTGCCTTGTTTCAGAAATGTAATTGCTTATCATGACACAAAGAATTGAGAAGGAATTCGTTTTACTCTTTAGTTGTTAAGCATGTACTGCATGTGTCAAGTAATGTTTTACTTTTTTTTCTTGCTCATTCCTCGCATTTAAAGTTCTTTCATTCGAACATCAGTTCTAATATAATATATATGCATTACCATAAAAAAAAATGGCTGACAAAAACAACCATCTCAGGACACATAGGATCAAACGTCAAAGAGCACTTTCTTGACAGAATTTGAGGTAGCAAGAAACTTTATGACTTGTTGGAGCTGCTGAGCATAACGAATCGAAGTCGAAGGCGGATCAAGGTAGCTTGCTCCCAAGCCAAGTGCTTGCTTACGCTTTATGTAGTGGTCGGCCTTCCTACCAGAGTGCCTCTAGAAGCTTCTACAAAGTTTTGCTCCCGGTAGAAGCTAGTCGCTTCGGTAGCTTTCGCCGTTTGTGTCTTTTCCGATCTCTACGCATTTTACCGCTCCACCGAAAATTTTCTCTGCCCCTACCGTACTCCAGCTTGGCAGTTTCCACCGCCTGTCCAGGATTGACCGTCAGGGAGGTAATAGCAGCGTCTTTGCAAAGTGAGCGGCAGTCGTTGGGAAACGAGCTGGCATGGTTTATAACGACCCATAGGCTTCGAACATGAGAGCTTGAGGGATACAGATTGAAAAGTTGACTGTGATCCTTACATTGTACATCTGACCGATGGCTAATCTTGCCAAGAGGGCATTGGGACAGAGTTTGGCTGAAATGGATGATGTAATAGGATTGTCTTTGGTAGAGTTATTGCGTAAAAATGCTAGTGTCGGCCATTCCACTTTGACGCGTTTTATAGTCTATGATCATTTTTCACTTGGATTTTGGAACATAGATAGGATTGGATTTGTTGAAAAGTATAACTTGACATTAAATTAGATTGATAGTGCATCTTGGTACAATTA
>JAYESA010000004.1:280290759-280333259 GCA_036927795.1 Iris macrosiphon | reverse complement strand
AGATTGGTTATTATAAATGAATAGCAGAGTAATGCTAGGTGCGAGCGAGATTTATTGCATACAGTTCCCGTGTGGATCAGGTTCCCCAATCTTCCCACTCCATACTGGACGGAGCCTATGATAATGAAAATTGCTAGTCTAGTGGAGAGACCGATCAAACCGGATGAAGCTACGGCTAAGACGACAAGGATTACTTATGCACGAGCGTTCGTGGAAATAAAAACGCCAAAGGAATTATCGAGAACAATGGAGTTTGCATTGCCTACGGGTGAAATTTATACGTATGAAATTGAATATGAATGGGTGCCACCAGTTTGTAGACAATGCTCTTGCTTTAGGCACGTAAGTAGTCTGCCCGGTGAGCAAAATAAACGACAGCGAGGGGACCAAGTCGGGGGAAAGTCCGGTACAAGACCTAGAAGAAGAAAGGAGGTGCCTATACTGTCACCCATAGAGATGGGGATCAATGAATTGACTCCTAATATCCCCAGCAATGCTCACTCATTGATACTAGTGGTGCCCATAAGAATTAGTGATGAACGGGATGGGAGAGGGGGCCTGTCTCAGGGCCTAGGGCTAGTATGAGCCAGACAAAGGAAACTAATAACACTAGTAACATGGGTAAGAGGATCAACGGGGGACGTCCAGGCAGAGGAGGAATTAGAGCCAGAATAGTTGGGGTATGGCCAGATGGTGCCATTTGTGGGAGCTCATTACATGGTGACCATGAGGAAAACATCAAAGACTAGAAAGTCAGTGTGGTGCCCCGTTCCCCCTATTCGGGGAGCACGGCTAAGAAATACAAGACGGTATCGTTCAATCAGGATAGTTTAAAACAAGAACCCATTCTCGTTATGGATTTGCTTCTTCGGAATCGATTCCCATATTCAGTGGACCGTGCCCCCAGGATTGACTTAGCGGCAGAGTCAGGAGGGACCTTTCCATTGCAAGTTTTCTTGCCTAGTTTTCGCACTGGCTTTGTTGCTTTCGTGCTTTGAGTTGGTTTTCGGATTTGCTTGTATTTTTTTGAACGGTTTCGATGAATTTTACTATTTTCGTTCGTTGAACTGCACTTAAATTCTGAGATTGGAAATCGTGGAAGAGGTATTGATCATCTGTTCATGGCAATGTAGGTGAACGAGTAGTAGGCGACGTGCGAGCGAAGTCTTAAAGCACATCTTTCCTTCTTCCTCCCATCCAACTTGTGAGTGACTTATATTCGATTCAGTTGGCCCTTCTTTCAAGTCTTCACATCTAAAAATCTTGCGTTCTTGGTTGCCCCGATCAAACGATACCAAAATAACTAAAAGATGTCAAGATAAAAAGGAATAGACTTGGATAACTTTATGCTTGTCAATCAACTTGTGAACGATTATCTTATTGCATGCTAGTTCATTTGGAAATATTCTATACATGCTTCAATTTTAGTTAGAATGCATACTTCTTCTATAAATTGTGCTGAGTATGGAACACACCTTGTTATGTAACAAACTGATCAGGGAGACTATGCTAAATAAATCATACAATATTACTTGTCTTATACTTTTGTTGCCTCAATTGCATGAATGGTTAACTTAATATAGATGTCGTTTGATCACGGATAACTTGTGCACAAGGTCTTAGTTCCTGCAGACGGACGCTGGGGTACTGGCACCGATCCGATCCGGACGAAACTTCTAGTTTAGTCTCTTGTTCTGGACGGGATGGCTTGTAGCGCACCTTATTCTTTTTGTTGCATACCATCCTCGTCATGACTATCGTCCATTATGGCATCATGCCAGTGATCACCACGTATATTTAAACCTGTGCAAGCTAAATTGTATCTTCGTGGCAGGGAAGGACATGGTAAGTATTATGCAGGTGGTTCAGACGGGCAGGTAAATGTCACCGAACGGTGGCAAGTCCATTTCAGTAATCTCTATCATTGCTTGCTTGTAAAATGAACTAAGGAAAGATAGAAAGACCATAATTAATATGCATGCTTCATCTAAACAATGTGTTGATTGATATAGTTGGGTTAGCTCGCCTTCACCAGTATATTTCGATATACTGACCCTCGTTGAAATAGGTTCCCTGCACCAAGGAGATCCTACGAGGAGCTGAAGTCACTGCCCAATCCAGTGAAGCTGTCGGCGCGTCCTGATCATGCCATCTTTTGAAGAATTTTGAAGATAGGAGCTAGCAACCAAAACTCAAATGCAGCTCAGAGGAAAAGCCATAGTCCCACCTGGAGGTCCCTTATTTTGAGTTTTAGTAAAGGATGTAATGTACATGACAACTATCTTATTTTGTGTTAACATTTTGTAAGTCCGTGCGGCAACCTTCTGACTCGTTCAAGAGTTTGTAATTATATATTCATTATCAATAAAGAAAACTTTTCCATGTTTCAAATTTGTGTTTCAATTTATCTGTGTACTCTGAATATGTGCTCGTTATGCAAAAATATCTTAGCCTTGTGCGGTGCGCAACCTAGGCCCACACGGCGTCACGCCCGGGGGACGACTATCGATTCCACGAAATCGGGGCATGACATATTGGTATCAGAGCACAGCTTCAAGTTTCTTTGACCCTCGTACTGGAAAAGTTTATTTAACGATCAAATCCCTGTGCAAACTCTTGAACTCGTTAGGCTAAAATAAGATACGTTCATACAATGAGTCCATAATACTTTATGATCCTGATGTAATTTACCTTCTTTTGAAGGAATGGCACAAGCACAATCATCAGCGCTAGCACCGGACGAGACACAAGCCCAAGAAAGCAGTTCCGGCACTTCAGAAAGTTCTCGGAGCCAGCGAGCTATGTCCTGTATAAATCCCATTCAGCAGATGATGAGGATTTTAGAGGCTAACCAACAGAGGAAGGAGGCTCATTATGAACGGGCCGAGAAGCGAGCAGAAGAAAGGCAAAATCAGTTGCAAGATAATATAGAAGCCCGATTCTCAGTCCAACAAAAGCAGGTAGATGTCCTGCAACAGATTGTGCAGACTTTGGCCTCCAACCAGTCCGCGACAACAGCAGCGACACCGGTGGCACTTGAAGTCGAGATGCCTCAAACTCCAAGAAAGAAGGATGTGACTACCTTCGACTTTGGCGACTTCAAGAAAGTCTGTAATACGCCATTTAATGGGACTGAGGATCCAATCGTGGCTCTAGATTGGTTGGCCAAACTGGAGGATTATTTCAAACTGCTAGAGGTACCCGAGCAGAAATA
The DNA here is from genome assembly GCA_036927795.1 of Iris macrosiphon. Classification (NCBI taxonomy): domain Eukaryota; kingdom Viridiplantae; phylum Streptophyta; class Magnoliopsida; order Asparagales; family Iridaceae; genus Iris; species Iris macrosiphon. The sequence continues at coordinate 280,330,045 of JAYESA010000004.1, read as the reverse complement.
TGTCACGTGTGTCCAACTACAGCTTCGCTTGAACACGCACGATTGGTGGGATGTGCATCAGAGATCTCTTCCAATTGATGATGAAGATGAGACAATCACATGGCCTACTTTTTGTGGTGTGTTTGAAGAGGAGTTTATACCCCCTCCCGTATGTCGTCGGAAGGAGAACGAGTTTGTGCAACTATGGCAAGGCAGCATAACAGTAAAGTAGTATTCCGTCGAATTCAACCGGCTCATCAAATTTGTAAGTTTCTATTTACATGATGCAGCGAGTCATGCCAAACGATATGAAGGCGGTCCACGTCCTTCCATCCATGCGCACGTGGTCATTCCCCAGTACCAGACGATGAGGGAAGTCCTAAATCATGCTATTTCTCTTGAACCGCAGTATCCTCATGTTGTTGTCGGCGCTGTGCATACTTTCAATCATAAACGCCATAGCAACGTGAAAGGAAACACCGTTGCAAAGCATCCAAATAACGGCGACAAGCAGAAAGCATATGCATACATGATATGTTTCTTTTGTAAGAAACGGGGGCACATCGTCGATAATTGCTGTATGAAACTTGGGTTATGCCTTGCTTGCGGTAAAGCAGATCATGATATCAGTACCTGTATGTTGAGTACTTTGATCGCCGCCCTCAACATTCGAATCCTGCCCCTGCACCCCAGGCCAATCGAGCTGCGCCTCAGCCAGAGCATCGCCAAGCTCAAGGTCGAGTCTACACTGTGACATGAGAGGAAGCTCTGGCCTCAGACATCGTTGTGTCAGGTACTTTGATTTTTAATAACATACATGTACGTGTGCTATTTGATTCTGGTGCAACGCATAGTTTATATTCACAAATTTTGTTGTGGAAAACAATATAGAAATGACGCCGTTGTGTCTAGACCTTAGTGTTAGCACCCCTTCAGGCACAAAAATACATCTCCGTTCAGTATGCCAAGGTGGTTACGTCTGTATCGGAGGAAGGAAGCTCTCGCTCGATGTTTTAGTCTTAGATGTTCGAGATTATGACATCATTTTGGGGATGGATTGGCTCTGCGCTTGCTCGACAACTATCGAATGTGCAGAGAAATGAGTCATCTTTTGCCTACCTGGAGAAGCCAAATTCTGCTACATGAGTAGTCCTGCAACTGATGCATCCAGGGCTTGCATGGTAATTTCGGCGATATCTGCTCGACGGATGCTATACACTGGCTGCGAGGGATACCTAGCGTCGGTTCGGGACACACAGCTGGATTATACAAACGTTGAGTCTTCTTTCATTGTGGCGGAGTTTCCTGATGTGTTTCCGAGCGAACTACCTGGCATGCCACCTGACTGAGAGATCGAGTTCACCATTGACACATTCCCGAATTCTCAGCCGATTTCTAAGTCTCCGTACAAAATGTCCCCTGCTGAACTGAAAGAGTTAAAGTGCCAACTTCAAGTTGCTGGATCGTGGGTTCATCCGTCCGAGCGTGTCTCCTTGGGGCGCGCCTGTAGTCTTCGTGAAGAAGAAAGACGAAACATTGAGACTCTGCATCGATTACCGAAAGCTGAATAAGATCATCATCTGAAACAAGTATCCTCTTCTCAGGATAGATGACCTCTTTGATCAGCTGCAAGGGACAACGGTGTTCTCGAAAATTGATCTTCGCTCGGGCTACCACCAGTTGAAGATTAAGCCAAAAGACATGCCCAAGTCTGCATTTCGAACCTGCTATGGACACTACGAGTTTTCCGTCATGTCGTTTGGTCTGATGAATACCCCTACTGCTTTTATGGATTTGATGAATCGAGTGTTCCGACCATTCCTCGATAAATTTATGGTTTTTTTTATAGACGATATCTTGGTGTACTCAAAGAATAGGGATAAACACGCAGGACACCTGCGGATGGTGCTTCAAACCCTTCGAGACAACAAGTTATATGCCAAGCTAAGTAAATACGAGTTCTGGTTGGACAGCATATCCTTTCTCGGACATATTATTTCTGCAACGGGTATCTCAGTTGACCCAAAGAAAATAGAAGCCTTCATGAACTGGAAACGGCTCGAGTCAGCTAGCGATATTCGGATTTTCCTTGGTCTGGCAGGCTACTACCGAAGATTTATTAAAGATTTTGCTAGAATCACCTCACCTCTGACTCAGCTCACTCGGAAAGGAGTAATGTTCGCGTGGACGGGCGACTGTGAATCTTCATTTATGGAGTTAAAGCAGCGCCTCATTTCGGCACCAATTCTTACCCTTCCAGACGGACCTGATGATGTCAAGATATACAGTGACGCCTCAGGCAAGGGATTGGGATGTGTCCTTATGCAACGGAACAAAGTAATATTTTGCGTAAAGCAGTTAAATCCTCACGAAAAAAATTATCCAACCCATGATTTGGAACTCACCGCGGTGGTATTCGCGCTGAAGTTGTGGCGCCACTACCTTTATGGTGTATCGTGCAAGATCTATACGGATCATAAGAGCCTAAAATATCTTTACACCCAAAAGAATTTGAATCTTCGTCAACGGCATTGGCTTGAACTTCTTAAAAATTTTAACTTGATGATCAGATACACCCCGGATAAGGGCAATATTGTAGCTGATGCACTGAGTCGAGTATTCGTTGGAAGCTTGGCTATTGATAACAAGCTGCGTCGAGATATAGAAGCTTTGGACATTATACTTATAATCAGATAAAAAAGGGGACGCAAGTGTCTCAACTGCGCCTCGAACCTAAATTATTAGAAAATGTCAAGTTCGCTCAGAAGGATGACATGTTCCTGCAAAAGATACAAGGTCTTATCTCAGCAGAAAAGGCAACCGACTTTGCGGTAAGCACGGACGAGATGATCTGAGTGAAAGAGAGATTGTACGTTCCAAACAATGCAGCCCTCAGAAAAGAGATACTCACGGAAGTCCATTATGCTAGTTATACTTCTCATCCGGGTAGCACAAAGATGTATCGAGATCTCCGTACGACGTTTTAGTGGCACGACATGAAACGAGATATGGCTTTGTTTGTGTCGCAATGCATGGCTTGTTAGAGGGTAAAGGCCGAGCACCAGAAGTCGGGCGGAGAGATGCAAAACCTCGCTATACTAGAGTAAAAATGGAAACATATAAAAAATAGATTTTATTGTTGGTTTGCCAAAGACGCAACGGAGGAATGATGCCGTCTGGGTTATCGTCGATCGACTCACCAAGTCAGCTCACTTTCTGCCTATCAAAAGTACTTGGAGTGCCGACCGCCTGGCTCAGATCTACCTCAACGAAATTGTTCGGCTCCACGGCGTGCCCGTATCCATTATCTCCAATAGAGATGGTCGATTCATATCGCATTTCTGGGAAAGCCTGCAGTCAGCAATAGGAACAAAGTTGAAGTTCAGCTCCGCCTACCATCCACAGACAGACGGTCAAACAGAACGTGCCAACCAAATCCTTGAAGATATGCTACGACTCTGCACCTTGGACTTGAAGATGAGTTGGGACATGCATCTACCGCTAGCCGAATTTGCATACAACAACAGCTATCAATCCAGCATTTAGATGGCGCCGTATGAGGCGTTATATGGGCGGAAGTGTAGATCTCTGATCTGTTGGGATGAAGTTGGCGAAAGGCAAATTCTTGGCCCGGAGCTCATGAAGCAAATCGTCCAAAAGATTCGTTTGATCCGGGAACGGCTAAAGGTAGCTCAGAGTCGCCAAAAAAGCTACTCATACACGCATCGACGTCCACTTGAGTTTCTTGAAGGCGATCGGGTATTTCTTAAAATATCACCCATGCGAGGAGTCACCAGATTTGGAGCAAAGGGAAAGCTAAGTCCAAGATTTGTCGGTCCGTTTGAAATACTAAAGCGAGTCACCTTAGTTATATATCAGATTGTCCTACCACCGTCACTATCTGAAGTGCACGATATCTTCCATATTTTACAACTTAGGAAGTATATGTATGACCCGAGTCATGTGGTGGATCTTGATCAACTGGATCTTAAGGCAGACTTGACTTATGTTGAACAACCTGTGCAAATCTTGGATCGTAAGGAGAAGCTTCTTCGAAGTCGTTCGGTTCCTCTTGTGCGTGTGCTTTGGCGAAACCATTCGGTCGAAGAATCCACTTGGGAGCTTGAATCTGAGATGAGGGAAATATTTTTTTCATTGTTTCCTAGTGGTAGGTTATGTTTCTAAGTTTCATGGACGAAACTTCCAATTAGTTGGTTAGGATGTGGTACCCTGCTCCCCCTATTCGGGGAGCGCGGCTAAGAAATACAAGACGGTATCGTTCGATCGGGATAGATTGAAACAAGAACCCATCCTCGTTATGGATTTGCTTCTTCGGAATCGATTCCCATATTCAGTGGACCGTGCCCCCAGGATCGACTTAGTGGCAGAGTCAAGAGGGACCTTTCCGCTGCAAGTTTTTTTGCCTAGTTTTCGCTGTCGCTTTGTTGCTTTCGTGCTTTGAGTTGGTTTTCAGATTTGCTTACATTTTCTTAAATGATTTCAATAGATTTTATTATTTTTGTTCGTTGAACTGTACTTAAATTTTGAGATTGGAAAGAGTATAAGAGGTATTGATCAGTTGTTCGTGGCAATGCAGGTGAACGAGAAGTAGGCGACGCACGAGCGGAGTCTTAAAGCACATCTTTCCTTCTTCCTTCCAACCAACTTGTGAGTGGCTTATATTCGATTCAGTTGGCCCTTCTTCCAAGTCTTCACATCTAAAAATCTTGCGTTCTTGCTTGCCCCGATCAAATGATACCAAAATAACTAAAAGATGTCAAGATAAAAAGGAATAGACTTGGATAACTTTATGCTTGTCTGGATAACTTTATGCTTGTCAATCAACTTGTGAACGATTATCTTATTGCATGCTAGTTCATTTAGAAATATTCTATACATGCTTCAATTTTAGTTAGAATGCATACTTCTTCTATAAATTGTGCTGAGTATGGAACACACCTTGTTATGTAACAAACTGATCAGGGAGACTATGCTAAATGAATCACACAATGTTACTTGTCTTATACTCGTGTTGCCTCAATTGCATGAATGGTTAACTTAATATAGACATCGTTTGATCACGGACAACTTGTGCACAAGGTCTTAGTTCCTGCGGACGGTCGCTGGAGCACTGGCACCGATCCGATCCGGACATAACTTCTACTTTAGTCTCTTGTTCTGGACGGGATGGCTTGTAGCGCACCTTGTTCTTTTTGTTGCATAACATCCTCATCATGACTATCGTCCATTATGGCATCATGCCAGTAATCACCACATATATTTAAATCTGTGCAAGCTAACTTGTATCTTTGTGGCAGGGAAGGACATAGTAAGTATTGTGCAGGTAGTTCAGACGGGCAGGTAAATATCACCGAACGGTGGCAAGTCCATTTCAGTAAACTCTATCATTGCTTGCTTATAAAATAAACTAAGACAAGATAGAAAGACCACAATTAATATACATGCTTCATCTAAACAATATGTTGATTGGTATAGTTGGGTTAGCTCACCTTCACCAGTACATTTTAATTTACTGACCCTCGTTGAAACAGGTTTCCTTCACCAAGGAGATCCTATGAGGAGCTGAAGTCACTGCCCAATTCAGTCCAGCTGTCAGCGCGTCCTGATCGTGCCATCTTTTGAAGTATTTTGAAGACAGGAGCTAGCAACCAAAACTCAAATGCAGCTCAGAGAAAAAGCCATAGTCCCGCCTGGAGGTCCCTTATTTTGAGTTTTACTAAATGGTGTAATGTACATGACAGCTATCTCATTTTGTGTCAATATTTTGTAAGCCCGTGCGACAACCTTCTGACTCATTCAAGAGTTTATAATTATATGTTCATTATCAATAAAGAGAACTTTTTCATGTTTCAACTTTGTGTTTTAATTTATCTGCGTACTCTGAATATGTGCTCGCTATGCGAAAACACCTTAGCCTTGTGCGGTGCGCAACTTAGGCCCGCACGGCGTCACGTCCGGGGGACGACTATTGATTCCACGGAATCGGGGCATGACAGTCAAGGGGTGGGGATCGGGATAGCAGCAGCAACCCTCACAAACGCACACAAAGAAGAAGCTCCATACAGGCCCGAGGGAGGATAGAGCAACTAATGGGGGCAAAGGCAAACAAATGGATGACGGTAGATAACATGTGCGTGGACAACCCGAAGTGGAGTCTCCTAATGCGCACTAACAAGATAAGGGACGTCTCCAATGATGGCGAAGAGCTGGGTATAAGAATGGAACTCACTGGTGACCTCTTGGTGAGTTTAGCGGAGGATATAGGTCACGATAACCTATCAAATTAATGTTGATCCTTACATGGAACACACGAGGAGCGTGCTCGTTAGGGAGATGGAGGGAGATTAAAGAAGTGTCCAGGAAAAGTCGTAGCACCATTACGACCCTATTGGAGACGAATATAAAGGAAGGGAAAATGTTATCAAGACGCACACCCATAGGATGGAAACAAATAAATAACCTGGACATATGTGGTGCGGCGAGAATATGGGTATTATGGGATATGAAGACATGGTCCGACATATGCCTTATTAGAATGGAACAACTTATAGAAATGCAATTCACTGATGCGGGAGGGCGCGCTATCCTTTATCTTTGGAGCAGTTTATGGACATAACGATAGAGCGCAGAGGATGGATCTGTGTTTGAGCATCATCAGGCTGAGCGTCATGGTGGATTCCTAGTTGCGGCTTCCCCTTTTACTTGTAGGCAACGTCAATGCCTTGTTGTTTAATAAAGAAAAAGTAGGGGGCCGACGCGTACCCGACTACATATTGTCTAATTTTTAGCAGTGTCTTCTACAAGCAAGCTTGAAGGGACTGGAGAGGACTGGCCACATATGGACTTGGTCCAATCGAGCGACCCGCAATCGCATTTCCTGTTAGTTAGACAGAGAACTCGAGAATGGGAGGTGGTTCAAGAAGTTCCCATCAGTTGTTGCTGAAGGTTTAGCCCCAGCTATGAGCGATCATTCTCCAATCCTGGTGTGACTTATCTCACCGACTACTAGCCGCGGCCGACCATTCAGATATAATATTCATGGCCACTAAAACCAGGCTACTATGAAGTAGTAGGGGCGTGCAAGCTCACGTAAGAGGTAACGTGCAATACATAATAGTGCACAAAATGAAGGCCATTAAGCAAGTCTTAAAGAAATGGCAGGCTTCTCTACCGCGAGGTGAACTGGACAACATTAGAGAGGGTCTTGCTCGGGTCCAGAAGCAACTGCGATCTTCTCCGCAGGATATGGAGCTAGCGGCGATTGAACAAAACCTGCTTGGGCGGGTCCGGGTGACCCTGCAGGTGGAAGAAGTACAACTGGCGCAACGCACGAAATGCGCCTGGCTTAAAGACGGCGATCGCTGCTCAAAGTTTTTATCTGATGTCATCAAGACGAGGCAACATCATAATTCAATCTCCATACTTATCAATGAGGATGGCAAGGAGGTTGATTTGACTCAGGAGATCCAGGAGGTTGCAATAGAGTTTTACAAAAAACTATACAACCATGTCGACTACTGCAGCAAGTTCCCGGAACTCACGTTCAAGAGACTAGTTTCTGAGTACAAAAACCAGCACCTGCTAGCGTGCGTCTCGATGAAGGAGGTGGAAGATGTTATCAAGAAAGCAGACCCAGATAAATCCCCGGGGCTAGACTGTTTTAATGGTAAGTTCTTTAAAGTTCATTGGGAGGACCTAAAACATATAATACTCTCTATTGTGCAAGACTTCTTCTTAAATGGGAGAGTTCTAAAGGAGCTGAATCATACGTTCCTTACTCTTATACCAAAGAAGGAGGGCACTACCTCATAATCATATTTTAGTCATATTACCTGTTGCAACTACTTGTATAAAATTATTACCTTCATTATGTGAATGGATTTAATCATGCAAGGACTAATATCCGCAAGTCAGGCCCCGTTCATCAAAGGCAGGTCGATCGCTGAGAATAGCTTGTTGGTCCATGAGATGGTCATAAATTTCAACAAGAAGGGGGGTAGCAAGGCATGCATGAAATTGGGTTTGCGGAAGGCGTATGACTATGTCAATAAGGAGTTCGTGTGCCTGGTGATGTTGGCTATGGGGTTTGATGTTAAATGGGTAGAGCTGGTCCGAGAATGTATCTCGACGCCATCCTTCTCCATTCTTATAAAGGGGAAACCGCATGGCCACTTTAGCAGCAACCGAGGTTTGAGACAAGGAGACCCGTTCTCCCTATTTGTTCGCACTGGTGATGGAGTATTTTTCCTGTTTAATGGATAAGGCGGTGCATAGAAAGCAAATCTCCCCGCTATACAGGAACGTCGACCCTATCGTATCGCATCTGATATACGCTGATGACTTATTAGTATTCCTAGTACCCTCCCCCAGAGGCCTTAACGCTATGGTGCGGTTACTGCAGGTGTTCAACCATCTGTCTGGATTGGAGGTAAACAAAGATAAGAGCAAAATTTATTTTAATGCACATTGTCAGAATAAGGATGAATTGAAGAATACCATACAATTCGAGAAATGTATGCTTCCAATGAAATACTTCGGCTTGCCACTTTCAGTAAACTATGCTCGGAACCAGATTGCCAGAATTTGGTGAAGTACGTACAATGACGCATTGAAGGCTGGCTGGCACATTGCTTATCTTTTGGCGGCCGAATTGAGTTGGTTCGATCAGTGATTTCCGCCATATCCTTGTTCTGGCTTCAGACCATTCTACTTCCAGTAGCTACTATCAAAAACGTGGAAAATACCTGCGCAAACTTTATATGGCGCGGAGGCATTCATGCCATAGCATGGAAGAATTTGTGTCGTCCCAAAGGTAAAAGGAGGAGTGGGGTTGCGATCCTTAATTGATCTAAAGGATTTTTCGTCTATGAAGATGACTTGGAACTTTCTCCAAGGTAGATCACTGTGGGCAACATGGATGCATAACAAATACGTGAGGACAACCAATTTTTGGACACTCAGGGCAGACAACAATCACTCAGTGACGTTCAAATCTATCACGCGCTATCGACATAAGGTACAACCATTCCTCGCGAGGAAAATTTACACTGGCATAGACACACACCTGTGGTTTGACCCCTGGCTGAACCACCAAAGCATTGTTGAGAGAATTGGATGGAGCACATACGAGTTAGTGGGAAGGGATGAGCTGGTCAGCACCATCATCCGAGAAGCAGTATGGCACCTGGACGGTCACTTTGTAGAGGGGTATCTTGCGGAGGAGATAAGGGGCATTGCCATCCATTCGTCCAGCAGAGAAGACAAGTGGTCATGGGATGCTTCCCCGATTGGAGGCTTCAGGTTCGACACAACGTATGACCAGGTTCGGACCCGATAGCCGAGGGAATTATATGCAGACTTTATTTGGGTTAAAGGCCTGGAAAATAAGATGAATTTAAGCATGTACAAAGCAGTGAGGGATCGATTACTTACCTTAGAGAGGCTGAAGAAAATTGACATTAGCGTCCAAGGCCATTTATGTGTATTGTGTCATAGGGCCCCGGAGACGCTCAATCACCTGCTTTTCCAGTATGAAATATCTTGATATATATGGAGTCGACAATGTAGTGCCCTCAAACAGAACTACAGGGGGGGAAGACACTTAGAGAGGAGATGGAGCAGATTGGGGACAACAACAATAGGGGTGGTCAATGGGTCAGATCAGCCAGGATCCGATTAGCAGCTAGCGTATGGCATATATGGAGAGAGCGCAACAATCGTGTTTTCGAGAATCAATCAACATCTCTAGAAGGGATTTTGTATGCATTGAGACAGATGTAAAGTATGGTGTGAGGGCTTTTTTGGTTCTCATACCGAATTAATAAAATTACCTTTTTCAAAAAAAAAAAATATATATATATATATATAAATATAATTAATAAATTATTATTCCAAACTATTATATTTAATAACTAAATACTATAATATTGATTTGCAACTTCCTACTACTATATTTTTCATGTTTCAGGTTGCAAGTTGCAAATAAAAAAACACAGGATATTTAGTGGTTGTCTATAACAATTTAAATTACATAATTTATGCTAGTAAATTTAAATATAAGATATTTATGGGTCTTTGTTTGCAAATTAGCATGTATCTTAGTTGTTTTTGATAGGCTAATTAGAATTTAGACCTTGGATTTTATACCAGTTTTGAGTTAAGTTCTGACATATCCAATTGAAAAGTTTTGACCCTGATTTTTTTTTGTTTTATTTTTTTCATTCCTAGCCTATATAGAAAAGTTTCATTATCAGGCATGGAATGGAGGGTATAATGGGAAAAAAGGAACCAAAAATTAAAAAACCAGGATCGAAACTTTTATGTTGGACATATCAGGACTTAAACTTTAAGCTGATATAAAATCTAGAATCTAAACACTAATACTAATTAGGCCTTTTGGATATATTATCTTACTAACATAAATCAATTGAGAATGGTGTCGTTATCCTTGAGAAAGCAGATAGAATATTGCACAAAAGTTCATGTAGAATTGTAGAATCTCACATTTACGAGGGAAAGATAAATATAAAAGAAAGAAAATAAAATTTACAATTTTTTTTTTGAGAAAAATAATATATATTTATTTCTATTAATTAGTTATTAATACACGAACAATGTAGCTATCCAGGGGATTATAAATATTAGAATCATAACCCATATAATTTTTTATATTATTTTACTCTATTGTGCTCATTCAAGTTCGCAATAATAAATTACTTCATGTAATGTCTGCATATTTTAGAAGACGATTAGTATTGTTACTAAAAGCCATTATTTTCCTAGTTTATATGAACATCTATACAAATAGTGATTTATCTATATTTGCATATGACAATCTTTATTGATCCACTAATGAAATAGGTTAGCCATTGTTATCGACACTAAAAGAAAATAACACCTATATTCTAAAAGAAGTAACGTAGAGAACTTGGTATTAAAAAAGCTTATATTATCTACTGTCGTCAAAAGTGTAGAAAATCAACGGTAGATATCATTTTTCATTCATCCTAACTTTGACCATGTATTTTGTAAATAAAAAAATAAAAAAAGGAGATAATTTTTATCTCTACTCAGTTTCCATAAAACATGTTCCTTTCTAAATCTCCACGACTTGTACTTTAATTATTGTGTCGAATAAAAAAATTTGGAATCTATCTCCACCGACATCTCCAATCCTATGAAAAATTAATTAAAAATATATTTATTCTCCGCACCTCCCAAACATCCAAGAACCACCCACTAAACCCTTCACCACCTTCAAAATTCATCCATTCAAAACCTTTCCCCAATGTCAAACCCTTCACCAGCCCTCTCTTAAACCCATAAAAATTTTGTAACTCATTTAATCTAACTCGTTATAATATTTTTCAAAACGAGTTTTTATAACACAAAATATGATGGAAAAATAATTGGGTTACAATTTACTATGGATTATTTACACTAATATCTTTTATGTTTTATGTTTATTATACAAACTTATCTTGTGTTTTATGTTTTATGTAAAGACTTATTACATTAGCCATCTTTGTTTTGAAAATAAAACATAAAGTATAGAAAAAGTTCGAATAATTATTTTTAAAATAAAAAAGATCCAGTAATAAATATAAAATGGAGAGATTAGTTTAATAACTTACAAGAGTCCAAAACTGTGTTCAATCTAACTAATGTTTACAACCACGGTAATCTCCTTTAATCTAGCCTACTTATGCTATTTAGCAAACTAGTTTTTATATGTTCACTGTAGTCATTGTCCAGCCATTTGATTTGTTGACGAGATATGATACGAAGTATTAAAAAACAAAAAAAATATCTTGGCATGCGCTTATGCGCGCGCAATGTCGCAAGTAGAGACGCACGACATCCCCCCCCCCCCCTCTCATGCTCCGTGTGCGAGCACTGCAGGGGCAAAACATCACGGTTGTTAAAAAACCTAAAACAAGCAACTATAAAAAAATAAAACAACTTTTTGATCCTCAAAGACCAAGTACCTGAAGAAGATTGTTCCTCGACAAACAATTTGAAACTTTGAGATTTTCATAAATATTTCTCTATTTGGTACAAGCTCGTTCAAAATTTTAGAAATATTAGATTCTCATTAGAAATATATTTTCACACAATACATATGATTGTATATCACGAAATTAAGATTTATTCGATCATTATTTATGTGTCCCTCGACACGATAGGAATGTTAGATTACGTCGTCGGATGTAACATAATAAACTTTACTCAATAATAATTCTCACACAATTTTTTTTATGTTTATTTAAGTTAACCTCTCATATATTTTATGTTTATTACACGATTTTTTTTAAATAATTACACGGACTTTTTCCTTACTTTTTTTTTATTTTTAAAATAAATGTAGTTAGTGTAATAACCTAGTACATAAAATGTAAAACATATAGGAGGTCAGTGTAATTATTTTAAAAATAAGAATGTTCGGATAATATACATAAAACATAGAAAATATTAGTGTAAATAATCATTTCTTTTATTCTCAATTATTAAAATATACACCAAAGGAGTATCTTATTAATACGAATATTTTTTTAGACTTTACCATAAAACTTTCTATGTTCTAAAAATATCATTCTTCAACCTTATATAATTTATATATACATAAATTAATTAAGAATAAAATATATAAATTTGTCACGCCCCAGTCCCAAAATACCGAGGGACTAGACACGTGGCAATGGCCAACAGCACGCACCGATGGACAAACCCAATTTAATGAATCCATCAGGGCATACTTAAGCTGTAAAATTAAGTCTACGACAATATGGCACAACTAATCTCATCCACACAAGATATAAAAATATGATCCACAGAATAAATAAGGAATGTAAATCATCAGTTAGTCTCAACAAAGTGCTTCGGGGAACAACCCGATAAATATCTGATACATTGGTTCAACAGACCAAAATATAAATGACTGAAATAAAGTAAATACTGAGCACGAAACATGGATGCTCAGAAAAAGCCTTCAGCTAACACCTCGTCCTCGGATGACGGTACAGCTCCTGGATCAGCTCCTGCTGCGGTCCCGTATACCTTGGGATAGATCTCATCTGTAAATCCTGGGGACATAATCCGGATCCAGTTCCTCAAGGGACATAGCAAGGTACAAGAAAGCTCAAGCCAAAATAAATGCAGTACAGAAATTAAATAGAATAATTAGGGCAAGTATGTAAACATCTGTGTGAAATGCAAGAGAAAATATTAATAGTACTCAGGTTGAAACAACTACAAGCTCTGTGTAGGGGAGCCGGTAGCAGTGGTATCATGTGGTGGCCTAGCTCAGCGGGAGACTGAGTAGCCGGCATAATATAGTCAACCGGTAGCCTGTGGGTCTCTCCAGCAATAGATGGAACAATAAGGGAAATACTAAATAACCAGCTAAGTGATATGCAAGATGAGAGCAGCACTAGAACTCAGGCTGAAGCCACTACAAGCTCTGTGTCGGGGAGCCGGTAGTAGCAGTAATAGTGAGTAATGGGCCAAGCTCGGCTTCAGAGTCTTGTGCCTCATAATAATAGGGGTGTATATATATAGGTTCAGCCTGTAGCCTGTGTGTCTCTCCCCACCCAATGTAACCACGCATCCCATGACCATAACGTCTCATGTCCATGTCAGTGGGATCATAACTAATGCAATAAGTTATAATGTCTAGGGATATAATATCTCTGTCAAGTCCTGTATCCTATACAGAATCATCACGAATATCTCGGAAAGATCCTGTCTCATGAACAGTGTCAAGTGTTGTCACGACCCGCACGCGGAATTTGGGCATGAGTCGTGGGTACGTCCAGCCTACGCCGCAGCATCGGCGGTAGAACGCTGTCTAGGTCCCAACATATAATATATCCTGTCCATAGTCTCAACTCCGCACCGAGGACAAAGATAATAATCCACAGTTCTATGATATACTCAATCACAAATTAAATAGAAATAATAGCACGATGAGAATAGAAAAGAGTTCTAATAAAAACCAACCACAATAAGTCCAACTCAAATCCTGGGTCTAAATGACCTCACAAAGTCACAAATAAAAATACAACTCAGTCTCAGTCTAAAACAATAAATGCAGAAAATAATCTAAGAACAGCCAGGTAAATTCTCCTCTAGGCTAGGCAACTCCTCTGGGGTTTCTGGAGTGAAATCACCCTCTAATCCTGGGCCGTAATGAGTGGGGCAAAGATCCTCCAAGTCCTCTGAAAAATGTTATCCAGTCAGGATTGGAGCGAAGCACAAGCACTAACAGCAGTTTCATTAAATTGACAAAATCTATAAACAGTGTAAGAAATACAAGATGGAAATAAATGCTGGAAATATAAATACTAGAGAAAAATAGAAATAGGCAATGGAGCATCTAGCAATGAACAATAAATAGTGAATGCTAGACAATAAGTAGTGAATGCTGGAACAGGTGAATCTGAATAAAATAGACATCTAGCTAAGTGTTTGAAATATTAGTTTATTATGTGATCGGCTTGGGACTTGATCAGGCTGGTTATATATGATTAACTATGATTCCTGTAGGTCAGGCTAACCATATGGTTAGCTATGATGCATGTAGTGGTCAGGTTAATCATATATAACAGCTATGATGCATGTAAGATGGTCAGGCCGCACCCAACGTGAGAAGTGGGGTGAGCTATGATGCATGTAAAGGATTTGGATATGATCACATAATCTACTAATAGTTCCCCATCCCCCAGCTAGCACGATGGATTCCAATCAGGACTCCTCATGATGGGGATCTAGGGTGCTAACCCGTGTATCCATAGTGTCGGAATCAAGTATGTAATACACTACAATTTATAGAAGTAATCAACAATGAAAACTGTCAGAGAATGTACTCACCTGTGGTCCTGAGCAAGGTGTGAGGATCGATGTCCAAAGTGAGATCACAATGACCTATATATAAGATATCAAGGTTAAAAAATGGTGTTTGGAATGATAAAAGGGATTAACTAGTTGAAATTATGTTTCTAGGCCATTTTTAGGTCTATACAAGGTTAACTTGGTCATTTGGTCAAAATCAAATTAATACTAGTCTTATGCTAGTCTATAACTGCCATACTAGATATTATTAATACACAATTAGCTTATATAGTAAGGTATCATGATATCTAGTTAGTACCTAGATTTAAGCTGAAAACTTTAGTCTAACTGAGATACCACACATATCTTAACACTTACGTACTGATACTTTAAATAGTATGCTAAAATACTATGTTACTAGTTAATACTTACCTACTCTTAATCCTAATCCTTAACCCAATTCAGTGTCACCTAAGATATGTATACTAGCTGTCAATGGATTGGATCACTTTCATATCCCAAGTCATGGCAACTATAGTTGCTGATACTATAGTGTATCAGTAAATACTAATAATACCCTAACACACCCATTTCAAAATATTAGTCTTCCTCCCCTAGGTACATACCAACATATGTTCATGTGTTGTATAAAACTCAGCATCAAAACCTAAACTCCAAGCCTCATCACAGAATTCCCCATATGCCCCCAACTAGCTAACCCAAAACCTGATACACTCACCAAAACCCCTACACTGACACATAACTCTAAGACTGAAATGGCACTGTGTGCACAAGCACAGACACCATTCCCTCACTGAGAATCACTACTCAGTTCAAAAACTGCACACACTCAGTGCTAGTACACACACCCATTCACAGATGTTCACACAGGTTGCCACAAGCTACACTAGGCCATTAGGACTAATACACAGTCACACAGGTAATACACAGTTTGCTCACTGCTCACTGGGTTTTGGGATACTCACACATGCACAGTCCTCACAAATCACTCACAGGCACTCTGATACACACTCTAATTCACTTGCACAGACACAAGTGACTGAATACACACACACTGTTTTGCACACAGACACAGCACAGCCATTAAACCCCCTCCCTCTCACTGATACTTAACACTCAGGTAACACAATTTCACCAACAGTATGCTGATACACTAGACTTATACACCTACACACGGGTATCTAAAGTACTGAACTCACACACACGAGTTCATACTGATACAAAACACACAGATAGGAACTGAAACTCACAGACACACTGACACAGTTAATTCACCTATGCACACACTGAAATAATTGCACAGTTATGTTCAATATTCAGAAATCTTAATCCTAAACACACACTCAAACTGAACACTCACATACACATGTACCCAACTCTGCACACTGAGAACACCCAGATATTTGCATACCTACACACACTGACATCTAACACAATGAACACACTGCTCCACAGGAAATTTCCCAACACACATGCATAGATCTGGACCAACCCGACTGTGCACACAGTTTTCCCCAAATTCCTACTGTACAATGAATGCCCCCAAACACACAATATCTATATTCAATACGTATGTAAATATGGGTGAGTATATATATAAGTTTAACCTGCAGTATTAGAACACGTAGATAGGTAATCCCTAAGAACCATATCACCAAACACTTGGTGTGCAGAAAAAACGAATTTACATATCAACCCATAAATCCTCAATCAAACCCTAAAAATCAAGATCAAAACTAAATGTAGGAGATCTAAACATGCCTACACGAAATCCCTAAGTTTAGGGTTCCAGAAATTTGGGGAGAACACTCAAAAATTCACCAAAACTCTAGATCTCCTAGGTTTACATGTAGAATCCCTAAAATTCAAATTCTAAACCTTAGGGTGGGTTCCTAATGGGCATTAACATCTGAAAACAGAATTTAAATGAATAAAAAAATAGGGTTTTACCTGCAGGGATGGTTTCTCCAATGGGAGTTCTTCTTCCCCAAGGCTTTTGACCCAAGTTCCTTGCTTTCCTTGCTTTGGAGGAGAAGAATGGGATCCCTAGGGTTTGATCTCGAAATTTGGAGTGGGGAGATGGCTTCCTTGATGGAGGCTAGGGTTTCTCCTTTCTACATGAAGGAAGAGAGGGTTCTCTTTTATATTAAGGCCCAGTTAGGGTTTCTAATGCATAGTCTAGGTTTAATCCCTAGGTTAGGTCATGTAGAACCTAATTAACTAAGGTTTAGCCAGTCTAGGGTTTGAGGTCCAAACCTAAATTTTGAATTCTAGGGTTTCTCTAGAACTGGGTTTTCAAATTAGGGTTTAGTCATTAGGGTTTGTCCTAATGAGTTCTAGGGTTTGACCTAAAACCAAATATTATTAACAACATATAATTACTTTATAAAACTCAGCAGATTAATTACATACATATATATTCAGAATAGTGAAATTACACAAATGCCCTTATTTGAAAAAGTGGTAGTGACAAGTGTACTGGGTCAAAGTGTACTTGGTAAGACAAGTACGAGAAGATAAAGTGTCATGAATATCCATCTCTAGATGACAATACCCAACACCGCGTACGGTGTTGGCACCCGACTAATAATCGGACGCTAAGTACGTCACACGGTCCTAGGTTAAACATGCACAGCAATATAAATGAAGCAAGAAAAATATGTAATAATACTGCAGAGTTTGGCAAGGTACACTTGCCTGGTGTCCGAATACCAACAGTCGTCCCTGTATCAGTGGATCCTGTAAGTACTCCTCCAAAAGCTATAATAAACATCATTAACAGTCTCAGAAGATATCAAATAGCTAGAAACGCCTGTCCTTACGTCCAATTTGGACACAAGGGCAGCCAAAGCGGGGTCCATATGTGGGCCACTTTATACCGAAAAGCGTGTCAGGGTCAAAGGTCTCTAAATTCCTCAAACTCAGTGTCAACAAGTCGGGAACGATGATACGAACCCAACAAAACTTCCAGAATTGGATTCCGATGAGCCGATCACAAAATCGCCCGTCAAGTGGAGCCTATGGGGCCCACGATACGCGATTTTTTCAACGTTCTCCGAATCGAACCAAACTTGGGTCACAGGACCAGCGTATTGCTACGAGTCTGATGGCACAAGTTTTGTCTCGATCCGACGTGTGTACACAAAGTTACAGTGTGTTCCAGAATTGACGTATACGGGGCGTTTGTCGGCGGATACGCGTTGATTTCGGTGTGCACTCACATCTGAATCGACTTCTGCAAAATCCCATACGTCCGTATCAACGTCGCGCACGTTTTGGTAAAGACCGCGTGCGACCAAGTCGTCCCGTTTGGCGGAGCGCACTCAGTTCCGGGGTGAAATAGGGCATTATTTTTCCTGGTTTTGGATCGCGGTGTGCGATCACCACAGGACGCGATGCACCGAGCGGGTTGCACGGGCACCGAGCGGGTTACACGGGCACCGAGAGGGTTATCCAGTCTATGCGTAGCAACTGACAGAAACTAAAATGGAGTTACGATGTGAGAGAAAACGGTACCTAAACAGGGCTCCGTGAACGCTGAATTCCACGTGTCCGAGGGTCAACTTCGTATCCGTATTGAGTTGCTGTGTCCGGTCACGGGCTCAGGGTGTTGCCGGAGAACCGTCGGAGAGCAGCTGCTCTGGTCGGCGGGGGGGGCGGCCCGTCGGGCTGAGCAGAGACGGCTCGTCGGCCTGAGCAGAGACGGCTCGTCGGCCTGAGCGGAGGGATGCGGGCACAACGGCTAGGGGAGCCAGGTGGAGTTGTCAGTTTTGGGGAGAACAGGGTGGAGGAGTCGTCGGTTGGGGAGAACAGGGTGGAGTTAGGGTTCAGTTCAGGCTGCGGCGGCCTGGGGAGTTAGGGGTCGACGAGGGGAATCCGGGCGGAGGCGGTGATGACCGTGGTCGAGCGGAGGGTGATGATGGGGTGAGGGGAGGAAGATGTCGAGGGGGCTAGGGAGTTCTAGGTCGACGGCGGCTAGCTGGGGTTCCGGTCAGGGCGGGGAACGACGGAGCTGTAGAAAAGGAGAAAGGAGGCTGCTTCACGGATCTCGAGGAGGCGACAGCTAGGTTTCCGGCGACGTGGTCGAAGAAGGATGATGGCGCGGAGGTCGGCGGCCTGGGCACGCTTCACGAGGATTTATAGCCGCTACAGTAATTCAGGCGGGTAGGGTTTCCCAATGGATTTCGGGTCGGGTTTGGCTCAGATCCGACCCGACCCGACCTAATAGGCTGGTTTGGTTCGGTTTAGGGTTGGTTTGGTTCGGTTTAACTCATTCCAATAGTTTTTAAGGCTTTAAACGCGTCCCCGGAGTCCAATAAATTCACCGAAAAATACCACATGTCCAGTTTTCCATTTTACCCCATAAAATATTATTTCCATAATATTTTAACACCAATAAACTGCATTTAAAAAATCCTTAACTCACAATTACCTTGGTTTGTCTTCCCGAAAATACCAAAAAATTTGGGGGAAAATATGTTAAAAATTATTCTAAAAATCAGGGTGTTTACAATCTACCCCCCTTAAGAGGATTGCGTCCTCGCAATCAAAGAATAAGCTACTAAAGGAAGAACTATAAAAATACAATGTTGCTTAGTTAACAACTGCATTCTCGAACAAGTGAGGATAACGCTGGCGCATACTATCTTCTCGTTTCCAAGTCGATTCTCCAGGAGAATGATGTTTCCAAGCTACACGAACCAGTCTGATTGTCTGTCCCCGCAATGTCTTCTCACTAACGTCGAGGATGCCAACTGGTTGTTCTTCATATCTCAAGCTAGGGCCCACTGCGATCTCTGAATGATCGACTACGTGACTTGGGTCGGTCACGTACCTTCTCAGCTGTGAGACGTGGAATACGTCATGCATTCCCTCTAAGGATGGAGGTAATGCAAGACGATAAGCCACCTCACCAATGCGCTCTAGAATATCAAATGGCCCAATATACCTTGGACTCAACTTGCCTCTGGTCCCAAATCGAATAGTACCTCGAGTGGGCAAAATCCTCAAGAATACGTGCTCTCCTTCTTTGAATCTAGGGGACGTCTGTGTGTATCTGCCCAATACTTTTGTCTGTCCTGAGCTGCTCGTAGATGATTCTGAATCTGTTTTACCTTTTCCACTATCTGCGTTACCAATTCTGGACTCAGTATTTGACGTTCACCAACGTCACTCCAATATATAGGCGATCTGCACTTCCTTCCATATAATGCCTCGAATGGTGCCATCTGAATGCTGGCCTGATAACTGTTGTTGTAGGAGAACTCCACTAAGTGTAAATGATCTTCCCAAGATCCTCCAAAGTCTAGCATACATGATCGCAACATATCCTCCAAGATCTGAATTGTGCGCTCCGATTGACCATCTGTCTGCGGATGGTAAGCTGTGCTGAATTTGAGTCTGGTGCCTAGACACTCTTGCATGCTTCTCCAGAAATGAGATGTAAATCTCGAATCTCGATCCGATACAATACTAACCGATACTCCATGCAATTTGATGATTTGTCGCATATACATGTCGGCTAGTACCTCCGTGGACTGTCCAACTCTAAATGGCAAGAAGTGTGCCGATTTAGTGAGTCTATCCACGATAACCCATACTGCATCTCTTCCGCTGGGGCTCCTTGGAAATCCTGTGACAAAATCCATCATGATATGCTCCCATTTCCATTCTGGTATAGAAAGCGGCTATAACATACCTGCAGTCCTCTGATGCTCGGCCTTTACTTGCTGGCAGACTAAGAATTTGGCCACAAATCTTGCAATCTCCTTTTTCATTCCATGCCACCAATAATACTGTCTCAAGTCTCGGTACATCTTGGTTCCTCCTGGGTGAACAGAGTACATGGAGCTATGTGCTTCAGTCATTAACTCCTGTCTCAATTCTCCATTTGGAACATACAGGCGATTTCCAAACCTCAATGTCCCGCCTTCGTGTATGCGAAGTCCTGTCTGCATGCCTGCTTTCGTCCTCTCTTTTAGTCTTCGAAATCTAGCATCGGTGGGCAATGCCTCTTTAATTCTTTCCACAAGTGACGACTTGATTTCAAGATTAGCCAGTAATCCATTCTGTCCTGGTAAAACAACCTCTATCTGAAGCTCCTGTAGATCTCTCAATAACTCGGGCTGCATTATCAAGAAATAAGCCGTAGGCTTCCTGCTGAGTGCGTCCGTTACGACATTCGCTTTTCCCGGATGATACTGCAGATCGATGTCAAAATCTACCATCAGTTCAAGCCAATGTCTCTGCCTCATGTTAAGCTCCTTCTGAGTATATACATACTTCAGACTTTTGTGATCTGTAAAGATGTCTACTTTCTCCCCATAAAGGTAGTGCCTCCAAATCTTCAATGCAAATATAACTGCTGCTAACTCCAGATCGTGTGTTGGGTAGTTCTTCTCGTGGACCTTCAACTGTCTCGACGTATAAGCAATGACTTTGCCATGTTGCATCAAAATACATCCTAGTCTACTACCTGATGCATCACTGTAAACAACAAAACCTCCTGACCCCGAAGAAAGAGTCAAGACAGGTGCTGTTGTTAATCTTTTCTTCAATTCTTCGAAGGCCTTCTAGCAGTCTTCTGTCCATATAAACTCCTGGTCTTTACGTGTCAGCTTCGTCATTGGTTCTAAAATTCTTGAGAAATTTGCTACAAACCTTCGGTAATATCCCACAAGTTCGAGAAAACTTCTCACCTCTGCAACTGATGTGGGTGTAGGCCAAGTCTCAATAGCCGCAACTTTCTTTGGATCCACTGAAAGTCCTTCTCCTGAGATGATATGTCCCAAGAAAAGTACTTTGTCCATACAAAACTTACACTTACTGAGTTTGGCCTATAACTTTTCCTGTCTCAAGGTCTCTAACACGATTCTGAGATGCTCCTCGTGCTCTTCATGGCTCTTGGAATATATGAGGATGTCATCAATGAACACCACCACAAATTTATCCAAGAACTGATGGAAGACTCTGTTCATTAAACTTATAAACACTGCCGGCACGTTGGTTAAACCAAACGGCATTACCAAGAACTCATAATGTCCATACTTGGTCCTAAAAGCTGGCTTTGGTATGTCTTCCTTCCTTACTTTTATCTGATGGTAGCCTGATCTAAGGTCAATCTTCGAGAATACCCTTGTACCACTCAATTGATCGAATAGATCATCAATGCGTGGTAAGGGACACCTGTTCTTGATGGTCACAGCATTTAGTGCCTTGTAGTCAATGCATAACAGTACTGTTCCATCCTTCTTCGGCACAAATAATATGGGTGCTCCCCAAGGTGAAACACTGGGCCGAATAAAACCCTTCTCCAAAAGATCATCAACCTGTTCTTTCAACTCCACTAACTCCTTAGGTGCTAGCCGATATACTGACGAAGTGATAGGCTCTGCTCCTGGAGTTAAGTCTATTGTGAATTCTATTTCCTGATTAGGCGGTAAACCTGGAAGATCATCAGAAAATACATCCACAAACTCTGATGTCACGCCCCAGTCCCAAAATGTCAGAAACTAGGCCACGTGGCATTGGCCAGCTGACACGTCACTAAGGATTTAATTCATTTTTTTATGGACCCAAAGGAACGTGCTACGCTGTCCTAAAATATTACAAGTCTAATACAGTCAAGTCTATCTCATCCACAGAAAATGTCAGAAAATAGTGCTGAATATATATAATGCTGAGTCTGAAAATGTAATATTACACATCTTGTGGGAACAAACCCACTGTCAAAATATAATAATAGAACAGAAAACAGGATAGACTGAGTTTCGTCTATCTAGCAAAACATCTCCATCGCCAATAGAGCATCTCCTAGAATCAGGTAGATTCTGATGGTGTCTCTTCTAGTTCTTCCTCGGTAGCATGCCTAGTCTCCTGTCCTGGACCATACACCGTGGGGTAGTAGGCCTCGTCTAAATCTGGAAGGGAACCAGGTCCTCAGTGGGACGTAACAAGATACAGGAAAATAACATGCCAGGTATAAAATACTGAATAAATAAATAAATAAATACAGGGTGCTAACCATCTAGTGAAATGCAAGTAAAGACCTTGTAGTACGCATGGGAATGTGTAGGTTTGACATATGCTGACTTAATTCACCAATCGTGTTGACTGGCTAGTATATGTGTCATATGCCCCCGGACACACGGGTAGCTCTGCAATCGATCATCTCCGAGGAGAATGATACGAAGGATAAAGACTCATGGAGGGGGTGTCCCACACGTCTACTAGTTATCTTTCCCGTCCAATGTAACTAAATGCCAAGTCGTACCTTTACATTATACTAATACGTAATGCGTGTTACACGTACTGGTAGCTAATCAAATATGCAGCTCGCATCCCAATATGTATTGCAACCATGTTGCGTGTTCCCGTGATAGGGTCTAGGAGGATATTAGGATATCCTCTCAGATGTTGGTAGGTCTGAAAAGACTAAGTTAGTTATGCTACAAGTCAACGTATCTGTTGACTGTACCTGAGGCAATCTCAGGTACTCACAGTTATATGGAATTCAGGAAAAACATAGCATACAACAGTATTTGAATTTAGACAGTAACTTTGGCAAGGTATACTTGCCTACTTCCTGATAGTGTTGGACACCTGATCCCACTGTCAAGACTGAGGGTCCTTGTGACAGGGGGTCACTGACTTTGCTGGAGATGTTTTCTGTTTAAGATGTTTACAGGATTCGTAAATACCAATTTAATAAAAGGGTACATAATCTAATAGCATATATATATTTAGGTAAATATATATATATATATAATATATATAGGGTTTATATATATATAGAGAGTATATATATATATATAGTATATATAGTAGTATATATGGTAGTAGGTATATATTTATGTAGCATATATATAATAGATACAATTTATATAAATACATATAGATATATAAACAGAAAATGAAGCTATACATATTTATGTATACTAATATATATATATATATATATATATATATATATATATATATATATATATATATATATATATATATATATATATAGATAGATATATATATAGATGTATATATTTACATATATATAAAAGAAAAGAAAATGCAAAAATTGAAATATATTAGTATATAGTATACATATATATATATATATAAAATGAAAAGCATATATATAAATATATATGTACATATATATAATATATGTATATATATATATAATGAATACTATACATAATAATATATTTATACAAGAAAGAAAGAAATATATATAAATACTTACATATGTAGATTTATATATGTATATATATAATATATACATATATAAAAAAAGTATGATACATATATTTGTAAAAGAATGAAAAGTATATATATATATATATATATACATATATAGTATTATATGTATAATTTATAATATACATAAGTATATATATATATAGACATATATATACAAATAAATAAAGAAACTAAAATACATATATATTTACATACATATATACATTGTATATATATATGTATTCTGTATATAATAACAATAATAATTATATATGTATAGCATATATATATATATTTATATAGTAATACCTATATATATAAATATATATATACATATATATATATAATACTTATATATATATAATATATATAATAATAAATAAGAAAAAGGTAAAAGGTAGATGTAATTAAATATACTATATGCAGTATTTTAATATATATTATATATATATAATAGTATATAGATAATATATATAAATACATATATATATAAATATATATATATACATATATACATATATGTATATATAAATAATAATAATATATATATATAAATGCAGAAAATATAAATACAATATACATACTGTATATTTACAGTATTATATTAATAATAATATAATATTAATTACATATAATAATATATATTAATATATATATATATATTAATACATATATTAATATATACATATATACACATATATTATATACATATATATATGTATATAGGAATTATTACGTATTTTCGTATAGTATAGGTATATTATACCTGACAGGTGGCAGGGGAGTCCACGGCGGGTCGCCGGCGGAAGAACGGTGGTGGAGTCGACGACGGTTGGCCGGAGGGATGCCTGCAACAGCAGCAGCAGTTAACAGCAGCAGCAGTGGTGGTGGCTTGCGGGGGCTGCTGCGGCCGTGGCGGTGGCGGAGGGGGTGGTGCAGGCGGAGGGGGAGGGGGTGGTGCAGGCGGAGGGGAGGATGGGGAGCAGACTGGTGGTGGTGGTGGAGGTCAGGGGTGGCGGTGGTGGTGGCTGGAGGTGGTCGGGATGGGGGTGGTGGTGCAGTCGGGGAGAGGGGTCGGGGCTCTGTGGAGGTGAGGGCGGCGGCTGGAGGCGTCGTGGGGCGGTAGTGGTGGGTTGGTTCGACGGAGGGGACGACGACGAGACGTTTGGGGGTGGTGGCGGCGGTTGACGACGGCCGGAGGCGGTGCTGGGGTGGATGGGAGTGGTGGTGGTGCTGTGGTGGTTAAGTCGGGGCTCGGGTTGCAGTGGCTGGCCACGGCGGGGCAGGCGGCCGGTGGTGGGTGGCAGTGGTCGGAAGGAAGGGGAGGGAAGTGGCGACGGGTTCGGCGGTGGTCCGGTGGGCGGAGGGTGGCCGTGGTGGTGGTGGGTTGAGTTGGAATGGGGGTGACTGCTTGGGTTTATATAGGGTTGGGGTGAGTGGCATAGGTGTAAATAGAGGGAAGTCTAGGGGTGTTTTGGGTATTTTAGGTTTTTGGGATATTTATGCAGCCATTTGTGGGTCCCACATGACACGTGTGCGGTCCACATTCACCAGCCAATGAGGTGATGCCACCTCATACTGGAAATTTGCATAAAAACTCCTAAAATTTCCTAAATTGTAAATAGGTCCCAAAATTGGTATTTTGCGTAATTACGCAATTTGCCTGACAAATTACCCTGTTCCCAGAAAATACTAAAATGCTCAGAATTGAGAGAGAAAAGCTGTGGGAGGGTCCTGAGGGGGTGGGGGTGATTCTGGGCAGGGGCAGGGCCTGGTTTCTTGGTGATACGGGTCATCATATTTATTATTTAATAAATACTGCTCACGGTGTTCTATAATTATTTAGAGGCAGGTAGGGCCATAATTTTACTACAGTGTCAATATACTAATTGTAGTATATTCAAAGTAGAATATTATCGTATTTTTGTCTAGGTAAAACAGGTGCCTGTTGGTCCTCAATCTCTAGGGGTACAGAGATGGGCAAAAAGCAAGAAATAAATTAGGAATTAAATACAGACTTTTGTAACGATACTTGTGCGTCTCAAACGAAGCTCAAAAATAAGCATCTGGGAGTTGCACAAAAATTAGGAAAATAGTTTAACAAGTCTAGGGCAGGTATGTGAATTTTGTTTGGGAAATACAGCTAGTGTAATGCTCTAATTAATTATGTGAAGTACAGGTGCACAATCAATAGGTTATGTAAATAAAATAAATTTTGTAAAAAGTTACAGAAATTCTAATTAGCTAAAAATAAATCCTAAATTACTGAAATCTGGTCGAGGGAGTTTACAATCTACCATCCTTAGAATATTTTGTCCTCGAAATAAAAACAGACATATAATGAGAAAGAAAGACTGATTTGAAATATTAGGACATACCCTGGTTTGGAAATAGATGGGGGAAACGCTGTCGAATATCCCCCTCTCGTTCCCAGGTTGATTCACCTGGTGCATGATGTCTCCATGCAAGACGAACTAGAGGGATAGTCTGGCCTCGCAGCACCTTCTCGCTACGATCTAAGATTTCTACAGGGTCCTCCTGGTATGATAGGCTTGGACCGACGGTGATATCTGAATGGTCCAGTACATGACTTGGGTCTGGAATGTACCTCCTTAGCTGGGATACGTGGAAGACGTCATGCACTCCTTCCAAGGTCTGGGATAGGGCTAGCTTGTAGGCAACTTCTTCGATGCGTTTTAGTACATCGAAGGGTCCAATGTACCTTGGACTCAGCTTTCTTCTTCCTCCAAATCTGATAGTACCTCGGGTGGGTGAGATTTTTAAGAACACATGCTCTCCCACTCGGAACTCTAGAGGTCGTCGATGAACGTTGGCCCAGTGCTTCTGTTTGTCTTGTGCAGCTCGTAGGTGTCCTTGTATCTTCTTTACCTTCTCCACCGTACGAACAACCAGTTCTGGCCCCAAGATCTGTCTTTCGCCAACATCGCTCCAGCATACTGGGGAACGACATTTCCTGCCATACAATGCTTCAAAGAGAGCCATTTGAATGCTCGCTTGATAGCTATTATTGTAGGAAAACTCCACCAAGTGCAAATGATCTTCCCATGATCCGCTGAAATCAAGCATGCAGGCTCTCAGCATATCTTTAAGTGTCTGGATGGTGCGTTCTGATTGGCCATCTGTTTGCGGATGGTACGAGGTGCTGAACTTAAGGCGGGTACCAAGGCTTTCTTGCATACTTCGCCAAAAGTAAGATGTAAATCTCGTATCTCTGTCAGACACTATGCTGACTGGTACTCCGTGCAGACGCACTATCTCCTTCATGTACATGTCCGCCAAGACTTCGGTAGATTATCCGACTCTGAAAGGTAAGAAATGAGCAGCCTTTGTGAGTCTATCTACGATCACCCATACAATATTACGACCACTGGGACTTCTTGGGAAGCCTGTAACAAAGTCCATTGTAATGTGTTCCCATTTTCACTCGGGTATTGGGAGGGGTTAAAGTAGACCTGCTGATCTCTGATGTTCAGCCTTGACTTGCTGACACACCAGACACTTTGCCACAAAGCGTGCTATCTCTCGCTTCATTCCATGCCACCAGTAGTATTGTCGTAGATCTCTGTACATCTTTGTGCCTCCAGGATGTATAGAGTATGTTGAGCTATAAGCTTCTGACATCAGCTCCTCACGAAGTTCTTCATTTGGAACATAAAGACGTTCTCCACATCTTAGAGTCCCATCTTCGTGTATGCGGCATCCTGTCTGGATTCCAACCTCTGTTCTTTGGCAAAGTCTCTGAAATCTTGCATCTGCTGGTAGAGCAGCTTTGATTCTTTCGACCAATGTTGATTGTAGCTGGTAGTTTGATAATTGGCCGTCAATTCCTGGCATAATGACCGTTATTTCTAATTTGTTTAGATCTCTCAATAGACCTGGTTGGGTGATCATAAAGAATGCCGAGGGTCTTCTGCTTAATGCATCAGCCACTATATTAGCCTTTCCTGGATGGTACTGCAAATCGATCTCGAAATCCGTCATCACTTCGAGCCATCGTCTTTGTCTCAGATTTAGGTCCTTCTGGGTGTAGACGTATTTCAGGCTCTTGTGATCGGTGAATATCTCCACTCATTCGTCGTATAGATAATGTCTCCATAGCTTCAGGGCGAAGATGACTGCGGCAAGCTCCAGGTCGTGAGTGGGGTAATTCTTCTCATGAGTCCTCAGTTGTCTTGAGGCATAAGCTACAACATTCCTATGTTGCATTAAGACACAACCCAATCCTTTTCCGGATACATCGCTATAGATTACGAAACCTTCGGATCCAGATGGTATAGTCAAGATGGGGGCAGTAGTCAGACGCTTCTTCAACTTATCAAAAGCTGTCTGGCATTCCTCAGACCAGATGAACTCCTGGTCCTTGCGGGTAAGACGGGTAATTGGCTCCGCGATTCTTGCAAAGTTTTCTACGAACCTCCGGTAATATCCGGCAAGTCCTAGAAAGCTTCTCACCTCTGAAACGTTGGTCGGAGTTGGCCACGTCTCGACAGATGAGATCTTTGCTGGGTCCACCGAGATGCCTTCTCCTATGATCACGTGTCCCAGAAAAGCGACACGGTCAAGGAAGAACTCGCACTTGCTTAGTTTAGCATAAAGGCTCTCACGTCTCAGCGTCTCTAGCACTAGTCTCAAGTGCTCTTCGTGCTCCTCGTGGCTCTTTGAATACACCAAGATGTCGTCGATGAAGACTACCACGAACTGGTCCAGATATTGGTGGAAGACTCTGTTCATCAGGTTCATGAATACGGCTGGTGCATTAGTCAGTCCAAAAGGCATCACCAGGAACTCGTAATGACCATAGCGAGTCCTGAATGCTGTCTTTGGAATGTCTTCTCTCCGTACTTTGACCTGATGATAGCCAGATCTTAAGTCTATTTTTGAGAATACCACAGCTCCCGTTAGTTGGTCGAACAGATCGTCAATTCGCGGCAAGGGGTACTTGTTTTTTATTGTCAAAGCGTTGAGGGCTCTGTAATCAATACACATCCGATATGTTCCGTCCTTCTTTGGTACAAACAACACTGGTGCTCCCCAGGGTGATGCACTAGGACGAACAAATCCCTTGATTTGCAATTCTTCCAGTTGCAGCTTCAGCTCGTCAAGCTCCTTCTTCGCCAGTCGGTACACATTTGAGGATACCGGTGCAGCTCCTGGTATCAGCTCAATAGTGAACTCTACTTCTCTGTCAGGCGGTAGGCCTGGCAATTCCTCCGGAAATACGTCTTCGAATTCTGCAATGAGTGCTGGGGGTTCTATCTCCATCGCCATGTAAGCTCTAGGAGTCTGGCCTACTCCTTGCTCGATGGTACCTCGTATGTATTCGAACTCCGGGTGTCCTGGTGGTCTAAAGATGATACTACCTTTTCGGCAGTCTAGGATAGCATTGTTCTGGATTAACCAGTCCATGCCTAAGACGACATCGAAATTTGGCATTGGGAGTACCAAAAATCGCGCTCTTAGCTCTCTACTACAAACAACTATTGAACATGTTTCAATAATGTTGGTAACTGGAACAATACCTCCTCCAGTAAGAATTTTCCAGCACTTGGGTAGCGGGGAAGTGATTAGTTTGTGCATGGCTACGAAACTACTAGATATGAATGACAGGGTAGCACCGGAATCAAATAATACGGTTGCAGGTAATGATGCAACTAAAATGGTACCTGCGATGGTTTCTCCTTCAGGTTCTTCGGCAACTTCAGCTAAAGCAAAGGCTTGTTTATGCCTTTGTCCTCCAGATTGTTGTCTGGCCTTGAACTGGCTCTCCTGAGTGGCCAGAGGTGGTCCCTTCTGATATCCTCCAGATGTCGAAGGATGTGTACCTCCAGTTGAGGTCTGCGTCTTCTGGCCCGGGGCTCCATTTTTGCGTTGTGGACAGTCTTTAGCCATATGTTGGCTAGCTCCACATATTAGGCAGAGTCCCTTCTTCTTTCTACAGTCATTGATATAATGCCCCTTCTTGCCACAAAAGTGACAAGTCGGGAGTTTCTTCTTCTGGTAGGGCCCTATCGTCTGCTGCGTCTGATTTTGTGGACGACGGATAGGGCCTCCTGCCCCTTGCTGGTTTTTGGCCGGAAAGATTGGATTTGAGCGTCTCGTTCCTCGGCCAATAGCTTCTTACACCCTTGCTTCTACAAGAACCTCCTCGTAGGAGATCCTTGACTGTGATGTCGTATACCTCTGAAGCTCGTAGGTGAGGCCGTGGTAGAATCTTTTGGCCTTCTCCAGCTCATTCGGTATCAAGATGGTACCGAATCGACTTAATCTGCTGAACTCCGCGTCGTAGGCGTCAACAGTCATGTTTCCCTGTTCCAAATACAGAAACTGGGAGTATAAGGCATTTTGGACTGTTGCAGGGAAGTACTTGGCATTGAAGTGCTCCAAAAATTGTTCCCAAGTTTGATCCTTGCCGACGCTACGCTCTATGGATTCCCACCAGTGATGGGCATTGCCTAAGAATTGAGCTCTTACGGCGGTCATCCATAAATCGGGGGTAAGTTGCGAGCCTTCTAGCAGCATTTCTGTATTGGAGATCCAATCTGAGATCTCCTCTGGGGATTCGCTGCCCTTAAAGGTTTTCGAGTTCATTTGGCGGAAGCCTTTGACTGTGCCCATTGGTTGGACAGGAGTTGGTGCTGGGGCAGTCGTTCTTTCCAAGGCCGCCATCAATGTCTGTCTCAAGGCCTCAGTTTGTTGCCACTGAGATTGTCTCAGGGCTTCAGTCTGCTGCCACTGAGTTTGCATCATAGCTTGGAGGAACTGGAACATCTGTGTTTGTCCCTCAAGCTGAGGCATCTGGGCAGGGAAGGCGGGAGGTGGAGGCAATGGTGTCTCCGCCTGGGAGATTTGCCCTTCATGCTGGGCTGGTGTTCCTGTCTGGACAGGATTCTGGGGAAGGTATGGAGTCATTGGGTAGACCAACATCCTTCTCGGGGATGGGTCTCTCGGGGTGGATGGGGTTCCCTGGACATCGGGCGAGGGGTCTGTTGCTGGGTCAGCCCCATCAATCGCATGTCCTCCGGGTATGTCCATATTTCTGAAGAAAATAGAATAATTAGAAAACGTACAAGGAAAATATAATTGATAATCAAGCAAGATGCAAAATTTTTGATGAAGTCAGTATGGATGAGACCTAGTATTTCTATCCTATTGCAGGCTTGCTGGGCATGTCATCATACCACTAGCAATAAACTAGACCTGCATGGGCCACCACTAAAACCATGTCACGCCCCAGTCCCAAAATGTCAGGAACTAGGCCACGTGGCATTGGCCAGCTGACACGTCACTAAGGGTTTAATCCATTTTTTTTATGGACCCAAAGGAACGTGCTACGCTGTCCTAAAATATTACAAGTCTAATACAGGCAATTCTATCTCATCCACAGAAAATGTCAGGAAATGGTGCTGAATATATATAATGCTGAGTCTGAAAATGTAATATTATACATCTTGTGGGAACAAACCCACTGTCAAAATATAATAATAGAACAGAAAACAGGATAGACTGAGTTTCGTCTATCTAGCAAAATATCTCCATCGCCAATAGAGCATCTCCTAGAATCAGGTAGATTCTGATGGTGTCTCCTCTAGTTCTTCCTCGGTGGCATGCCTAGTCTCCTGTCCTGGACCATACACCGTGGGGTAGTAGGCCTCGTCTAAATCTGGAAGTGAACCAGGTCCTCAGTGGGACGTAACAAGATACAGAAAAATAACATGCCAGGTATAAAATACTGAATAAATAAATAAATACAGGGTGCTAACCATCTAGTGAAATGCAAGTAAAGACCTTGTAGTACGCATGGGAATGTGTAGGTTTGACATATGCTGACTTAATTCACCAATCGTGTTGACTGGCTAGTATATGTGTCATATGCCCCCGGACACACGGGTAGCTCTGCAATCGATTATCTTCGAGGAGAATGATACGAAGGATAAAGACTCATGGAGGGGGTGTCCCACACGTCTACTAGTTATCTTTCCCGCCCAATGTAACTAAATGCCAAGTCGTACCTTTACATTATACTAATCCGTGATGCGTGTTACACGTACTGGTAGCTAATCAAATATACAGCTCGCATCCCAATATGCATTGCAACCATGTTGCGTGTTCCCGTGATAGGATCTAGGAGGATATTAGGATATCCTCTCAGATATTGGTAGGTCTGAAAAGACTAAGTTAGTTATGCTACAAGTCAACGTATCTGTTGACTGTACCTGAGGCAATCTCAGGTACTCACAGTTATATGGAATTCAGGAAAAACATAGCATGTAACAGTATTTGAATTTAGACAGTAACTTTGGCAAGGTATACTTGCCTACTTCCTGATAGTGTTGGACACCTGATCCCACTGTCAAGATTGAGGGTCCTTGTGACAGGGGGTCACTGACTTTGCTGGAGATGTTTTCTGTTTAAGATGTTTACAGGATTCGTAAATACCAATTTAATAAAAGGGTACATAATCTAATAGCATATATATATTTAGGTAAATATATATATATATATAATATATATAGGGTTTATATATATATAGAGTATATATATATAGTATATATAGTAGTATATATGGTAGTAGGTATATATTTATGTAGCATATATATAATAGATACAATTTATATAAATACATATAGATATATAAACAGAAAATGAAGCTATACATATTTATGTATACTAATATATATATAGATAGATAGATAGATATATATATATATATATATATATATATATATATATATATATATATATATATATATATATGTATATATTTACATATATATAAAAGAAAAGAAAAGAAAATGCAGAAATTGAAATATATTAGTATATAGTATACATATATATATATATATATATATATATATATATATATATATATATATATATATATATATAAAATGAAAAGCATATATATAAATATATATGTACATATATATAATATATGTATATATATATATAATGAATACTATACATAATAATATATTTATACAAGAAAGAAAGAAATATATATAAATACTTACATATGTAGATTTATATATGTATATATATATAATATATACATATATAAAAAAATTATGATACATATATTTGTAAAAGAATGAAAAGTATATATATATATACATATATAGTATTATATGTATAATTTATAATATACATAAGTATATATATATATATATATATATATATATATATATATATATATATATATATATAGACATATATATACATATAAATAAAGAAACTAAAATACATATATATTTACATATATATATATATATATACATTGTATATATATATGTATTCTGTATATAATAACAATAATAATTATATATGTATAGCATATATATATATTTATATAGTAATACCTATATATATAAATATATATACATATATATATATATAATACTTATATATATATAATATATATAATAATAAATAAGAAAAAGGTAAAAGGTAGATGTAATTAAATATACTATATGCAGTATTTTAATATATATAATAGTATATAGATAATATATATAAATACATATATATATAAATATATATATATACATATATACATATATGTATATATAAATAATAATAATATATATATAAATGCAGAAAATATAAATACAATATACATACTGTATATTTACAGTATTATATTAATAATAATATAATATTAATTACATATAATAATATATATTAATATATATATTAATACATATATTAATATATACATATATACACATATATTATATACATATATATATGTATATAGGAATTATTACGTATTTTCGTATAGTATAGGTATATTATACCTGACAGGTGGCAGGGGGGTCCACGGCGGGTCACCGGCGGAAGGACGGTGGTGGAGTCGACGGCGGCTGGCCGGAGGGTCGCCTGCAACAGCAGCAGCAGTTAACAGCAACAGCAGTGGTGGTGGCTTGCGGGGGCTGCTGCGGCCGTGGCGGTGGCGGAGGGGGTGGTGCAGGCGGAGGGTTCGACGGAGGGGAGGAGGGCGAGCAGACTGGTGGTGGTGGTGGAGGTCAGGGGTAGCGGTCGTGGTGGCTGGAGGTGGTCGGGATGGGGGTGGTGGTGCAGTCGGGGAGAGGGGTCGGGGTTCTGTGGAGGTGAGGGCGGCGGCTGGAGGCGTCGTGGGGCGGTGGTGGTGGGTTGGTTCGACGGAGGGGACGACGGCGAGACGTTTGGGGGTGGTGGCGGCGGTTGACGACGGCCGAAGGCGGCGCTGGGGGTGGATGGGAGTGGTGGTAGTGCTGTGGTGGTTAAGTCGGGGCTCGGGTTGCAGTGGCTGGCCACGGCGGGGCAGGCGGCCGGTGGTGGGTGGCAGTGGTCGGAGGGAAGGGGAGGGAAGTGGCGACGGGTTCGGCGGTGGTCCGGTGGGCGGAGGGTGGCCGTGGTGGTGGTGGGTTGAGTTGGAATGGGGGTGGCTGCTTGGGTTTATATAGGGTTGGGGTGAGTGGCATAGGTGTAAATAGAGGGAAGTCTAGGGGTATTTTGGGTATTTTAGGTTTTTGGGATATTTATGCAGCTATTTGTGGGTCCCACATGACACGTGTGCGGTCCACATTCACCAGCCAATGAGGTGATGCCACCTCATACTGGAAATTTGTATAAAAACCCCTAAAATTTTCTAAATTGTAAATAGGTCCCAAAATTGGTATTTTGCGTAATTACGCAATTTGTCTGACAAATTATCCTGTTCCCAGAAAATACTAAAATGCTCAGAATTGAGAGGGAAAAGCTGTGGGAGGGTCCTGAGGGGGTGGGGGTGATTTTGGGCAGGGGCAGGGCCTGGTTTCTTGGTGATACGGGTCATCGTATTTATTATTTAATAAATACTGCGCACGGTGTTCTATAATTATTTAGAGGCAGGTAGGGCCATAATTTTACTACAATGTCAATATACTAATTGTAGTATATTCAAAGTAGAATATTATCTTATTTTTGTCTGGGTAAAACAGGTGCCTGTTGGTCCTCAATCTCTAGGGGTACAGAGATGGGCAAAAAGCAAGAAATAAATTAAGAATTAAATACAGACTTTTGTAACGATACTTGTGTGTCTCAAACGAAGCTCAAAAATAAGCATCTGGGAGTTGCACAAAAATCAAAAAAATAGTTTAACAAGTCTAGAGCAGGTATGTGAATTTTGTTTGGGAAATACAGCTAGTGTAATGCTCTAATTAATTATGTGAAGTACAGGTGCACAATCAATAGGTTATGTAAATAAAATAAATTTTTTAAAAAGTTACAGAAATTCTAATTAGCTAAAAATAAATCCTAAATTACTGAAATCTGGTCGAGGGAGTTTACATCTGATATGACTCTTGGGTAACCTGTCTCCCCTTCTACAGATAGTACCCTAAGAGTAGGCTGAACTCCTTGCTCTACTGCTCCTTGAAGAAACTCAAATTCTGGATGTCCTGGCGGTCTAAATATAACCCGTCCAAGTCGGCAATCAAGAGTCGCATGGTACTGACTTAACCAGTCCATACCAAGTACAACATCATAATCCGGCATAGAAAAGATCAGAAATTGAGCTCGCATTTCTCTTCCACAGACTACTACAGAACATGATCTACAGACGTCACTAACCGGAATAATTCCACCTCCCGTAAGAATTCTCTTCATCTTTAGAAGTGGTGCGGTAGCTACTCTATGGGTGGCTACAAAGCTAGCTGCTATAAATGAATACGATGCTCCAGAATCAAATAATGCTACAGCTGGTAATGAAGCTACTAAAATAGTACCTGCGATGACCTCGCCTGCAGTAGCCTCCTCCTCAACAGCTAATGTGAATGCCTGTCCTCGTCCCTGAGCTGGACCTCTCTGCTGCTGCTGAGCCTGCTGAAATAGAGCTGCCTGTGGTGCTAGGGGTGGTCTCTGCTGATTTCCTCCTGGAACCGGTGGCCTGACGTGTCACGCCCCAGTCCCAAAATATCAGGAACTAGGCCACGTGTCACTGGCCAGCTGACACGTCACTAAGGGCTTAATCCACTTTGATGGACCCAAAGGAACGTGCTACGCTGTCCTAAAATACTACAAGTACAAAACAGGTATATCTATCTCATCCACAACAAAATGTCAGAAAAGCAAGTGCTGAATATATATATAAAACTGAGTCTGATACAGTACACAACTAGTGAGAATACAAGCCTACTACAAAAACTAATAATAGCGCAGAAAAATCAGATAGACTAAGCAGTGTCTATCTGATGAAAATATCTCCATCTCCAGGTGGCAGGCCTCTAGGATCAAGCATACTCTGAGGGTGTCTCCTCGAGCTCCTCCTCAGTAGCACATCTGGCCTCCTGATCAGGGCCGTACACAGTGGGGTAGAAAGCCTCGTCTAGATCTGGCAGGGAACCAGGTCCTCAGTGGGACGTAACAAGATACAGAAAATGACATGCCATGTATGTAAATACTGAATAAAGAAAAATAAATACAGGGTGCTAACCATTCTAAGTGAAATGCAAGTAAAGATCTCGTAGTACGCATGGGAATGTGTGGTTAGACATACGCTGACGTAATTCACCAATCGTGGTGACTGGCTAGTATATGTGTCGTATGCCCCCGGACTCACGGGTAGCTCTGCAATCGACCATCTCTGAGGAGCATGGTACGAAGGTATAAATCATATATGGAGGGGGTGTCCC
Organism: Iris macrosiphon; assembly: GCA_036927795.1. NCBI lineage: Eukaryota > Viridiplantae > Streptophyta > Magnoliopsida > Asparagales > Iridaceae > Iris > Iris macrosiphon. The sequence goes on along the minus strand of JAYESA010000004.1, from coordinate 280,293,287 downwards.
ATACGTCTACTAGTTATCTTTCCCATCCCAATGAAACTAAATGTCAAGTCGTACATTTCCTGAGTTATTCTATTCCGTGATGCGGGTCACACGTACTGGTAGCTAATCAAATACGTAGCTCACATCCATATATGTAATGCAACCATGTCGCGTGTTTCCGTGATAGGGTCTAGGAGAATATCAGGATATTCTCACAGTGTTGGTGAGTCTGTAAGACTAAGTTATTTATACTAATTGTCAACGTATTAGTTGACTGTACCAGAGGCAGTCTCAGGTACTCATAGTATATGAATTTCAAAAACAAGAAGCATATAACAATATTTGAGAATTAAAATATTAAACTTGGCAAGGTATACTTGCCTACTCCCTGATAGGGTTGATAACCTGATCTCACAGTCAGATTTGTGGTTGCTGGTGACAGGGGGTCACTGGCTGTGCTGTAGTTGGTTTCTGTTAAAATAGACAGTGTTCGTAAATATCATGGTTGTAATATAAAGCATATATATATACTTATATACACATATATAGTGTATATATATATATATATAGTTATATATATAATATATATTATTATCAGGATGTATCCTCTGATTTATAATAATATAATAATCATGGTATATCCACTGATATATAATTAAAATGACAGGGCAGAAAGTAAATACATATATATTATCAGGGTATATCCACTGATGTATATATTTATATAGATAAATGAAAAGACAGTACAAAATTTTAATACATAAATAAATGCTGTACTATTCAGCAATATTATCAGGGTCTATATGTGACCACTGTTATATATAATAAAGTGCAATAATTGCATATATAGATAGGCTGTAATATCCAGCACAATAATATGTAATAAATTTAAATGACATTGCAAGAATTAAAAAATATATAATATAATATATATAAGCTGTATTATCCAGCTGGATATTAATATATATATACATATATATATATATATATATATATATATATATATATATATATATATATATATATATATATATATATATATATATATATATAGATATAATATATATATATATATAGATATATATATATATATAAAATAAGTGCAGGAAATAAATGCAGAAAAATAAATAACTAAAAATGCATAGTATTATATAATATATCATGTTATATATAAGTATATCATATAAATATATGTATACACATATATTTATATATTACATATATATATATATATAATTAAAACAGAATTTAATACATATATACATATTAGTAATTATAATATTTATATAGTATATATAAATAGACATATACATATACATATACATATATATACATATACATATATACATATATAATTATATATGTATAGTATAATAGATATATATATACATATATATAGTAAGTATATAATAGCAGTATATATATTATAATATACTGTATAATAACAGTATATAATACATATATATTTTATAATATAATATATATTTAAATATACATATAAATACATAGTAATATACATATATATATACATATATATATACATATATATACATATACATATACATATAGGAATATATGTATATTTACATATATATTAGGGTTTAGGGATATACCCTCTGACAGGTGGGCCCTAGAGGTCGTCGACGGCGGGTGGACGGCGGCGGAGTCGGCCGGAGGCGGCCGGAGGAGCGGGAACAGCAGCAGTAGCTACTGGCAGCAGCAGCAGCAGAGTGCGGGGGCTCTGGCCGGCGGAGGTGGCCGGGCAGGCGGCGGGTTCGGCAGAGGGGAGGGTGGCGGTCAGGTTGGTGGTGGTGGCGGAGGTCCACGACGGCGGTAGCGGTGGCTGGAGGTCGTCGGAGGGAGGAGTGGCAGGTTAGGGTTGGGGGTGGCCGAGGGTGTTGCGGGGGTCTGGCCGGCGGAGGAGACGTCGTGGGGCGGTGAGGGTTGGTGGTCCGGTGGAGGGAAGGGTGGCGAGGCGATTGGTGAGGGTGGTGGCGGTGCACGGTGGCGGAGGGTGGCGCAGGGGGTGGCTCGGGTGTTGGTGGGTGCTGTGGGCTGTGAGGAAGAGGGGAGGTTGCGGGGGCTGTGGCCGGCCGAGCAGGGTGGCGCTGGTGGTGGGGCTTGGCCGGAGGGGAGAGGGGGTCAGGGCGAAGGGTTGGCCGGAGTTGGGCGGCCGGCGGTGGTCGGAGGGAGGAGTTGTGGGGATTTGAATGGGAGGGGTATGGGGTTTATATAGGGTTTGGGAATGAGTGGCAATTCTGTAAATATAGGGAAGCTTGAGGGTAATTTGGTAATTTGATATTTTATGATATTTTCACAGGATTTCTCTGGATTCTTATGGTGGGTCCCACACACCTATGGTCTAGCCAATAGGATTAGGCCACCTAGCATGCAATTTTACATAAAGACCCCTAACTTTTTAATAATTGCATAAATGCATGGATTTGGTATTTTACGTAATTTCGCAATTTACCTGATTTTAAATACTGATTTCCCAAAATTCTAAATTGTACAAAAATGAGGGAAATAGCTGGGGAAAAATGTTTTGG